>VOPJ01007017.1:0-11857 GCA_014673585.1 Semibalanus balanoides | reverse complement strand
TTTAAAAAGTAGTATGTTAGTTGTTTGCATATGGTGCTCTGACATATCTTCCGGTTTTTAAATATCTTTGAAAATGGTAATTATGAGATAACTTTCTTTTCTTTTTACATTAAAGAGGTCAAAATACAAAATTTTCATACCAGAGAAGCTTAGTTGATTTTTATGTGAAAATCGTGTGTTTTGACGTCACTAAATTCGCAATATTTTACAAACTGCCGGAATCGCTTTATTTTTACACAGAAGACGTAAAATTGATTTACAAAAAGTTACCAGAAGCATGTTACCATTGATAAAGCGCAGGTTTTTGAGTTATTACGAAAGTTATTCAGGGGGACGTTAAACGCCTCTCAGTCAACAGCTTGCTTTATTTCGCAATATCGCAAGGTTTCCGGGACAACACCGGACGCAAAGGCAGCAAAATTCGTCAAACGATAAGCACAAACAAATTCATCACCAGCTCTGCTCATTTTAGGCGAGTCGGAGACAAAACCAACGCAGGTATTTGCGATTGAAAAACCGGTACTGCACATCAATAGAAATTACACTATTACAAAATGAGAGCACGTTGTGTATTGTTCTTAAGCTTTTGCATAGTAATCAGCCATATTATTCATCACTGTAACTTCCCAACGTGAAAATAAACAGTTAGCCTCAGCAAACTAGGCGAGATTCTAACGGCCGCAGCAAAATACGACACAGAAACAACTCATCCGAACACGGTGCACAGCACACTAAGGTAGTAACATCCACACATTGTTCACCAAAATAGGTAACTACAAGTCATTCGTTGGTATCAGCCTTGTGTTTGCATTTAATTTTCTAAACAGCGATCTTTTTAAGAACAGCTGATCATACCATACCAGTGCACGGCGATATAAAAACTACAAACATCAATATGCACGAAATAAGGCTCAATATTTACAGCCAATCAAAAATATCATTCAATATCCATTAAGTAGATAGGCAGGGGACCATGCAATATGCTAAGTTTGAGCTTGCATATGTAACAAATAGACCCATGTCCACGAAACTACAAGCAAAACTAGCTACCAAAATATACACAAAATCGCAAGACATATGGTGGTACATATAGTATATCACAAAACCCTGTGGCGCCCCTTCCGAACACAAACAGTAGGCCAAAGCGCAAACGCATGCCGAAAGTAGTTCAATCAAAGAAATGACAACGGTGCTTAAGGTTCAACATAATTTTGTAGATGGCTGCATTTATCAGTTTCGACCATTTACAAAGCAGTTTGAGCGGTCGAAGCGACCAAAGCGGTCCGTAACATGCTAGTGTGACTAGTAAATTATAACGCATATATGTAACCTGCGTTGAGAAGCCTTCAAACGCAGCCACATGGGCATCCATTTCAACCTGTTGTCGCTTCAGCAACACGTTCTGAAATTGAAGTGCTTTAAAGCAGGTTTTGATCTTCATTCTACAGCCTTAAAAAGCCGCGGCACTCTCCTATACAGTAGTGGCTTCGACAACTTGCGCTGGCACTTCTCTGTACACCACTTCCGGCACCCAAAGCACCTTGCTCCCTCACCACTGTCACCACAGATACCTTCTACGGCATCACAGCTGTGGACCTCGGGTCCACCACTATCGCCAGGCTGCGGAGTCGGAACTTCAACCCAGCACTACGGCGTGAAGTCTGCCAGCCACGTGAGTCTCACCTTCGACAGAATCTCCGTCATATACAGCTCCGTTAGCTTATCAGCTACGACAGGGAGTCTGTCAGCTACGACATGAAGCCTGTCAGCTACGTGAGTTTCACCTTCGACAGTGTCTCAGTCATCTCCAGCTCCGTTAGCTTGTCAGCCACGACAGGAGTCGGAGTCTGACAGCCACCGTCAGGAGTCTGTCAGCCAACAGTAGCGCAGCATCTGTCACCTACGGCCCTCGAGTCTGTTCAAGCTTGCAAAATGCTGTGGAACCGTACAGGGCAACCCCGGGTCGGCGCCCGGGAATATTCCGCCCTGCTTTCCTCCCGCCCTGCCATCGCCGAGTACGCGCGACAAGTCCCGACGTAATCCTGTCCCGAACGCGTCCCGCAGGTGAAGAAGACGAAGAATGAAGACCGCTACTGGAGGGTGTTGAGTACGACGAAGGCGTTACCACAGCGGTGGGAAGTCGAGCCAGCTAGCATCAGACCCGACCAAGCCCAGGAGAAAGGCCGGTGATGGTGGCAAGACGGGAGTAGAGACGCAGGTTCGTCTGTGGAAGAGAAAGGAGATTCTGGGTCAGAGTCGAGCCCAGCCCAGCCGACAGACCAACCAGCCAGGAGAGGCCGGTGATGTGGCAAGACGGGAGTAGAGACGCAGGTTCGTCTGTGGAGAGAGAGGAGATGTATGGGTCAGACCGACCAGCCAGAAGAGGCCCGTGATGGTGGCAAGACGGGAGTAGAGACGCAGTTCGTCTGTGGAAGGAGGAGATGTATGGGTCAGACCGACCACCAGGAGAGGCCGTGATGGTGCAAGGGGA
Source organism: Semibalanus balanoides (assembly GCA_014673585.1). Classification (NCBI taxonomy): domain Eukaryota; kingdom Metazoa; phylum Arthropoda; class Thecostraca; order Balanomorpha; family Balanidae; genus Semibalanus; species Semibalanus balanoides. Next base: position 9,366 of record VOPJ01007017.1, on the reverse strand, counting down.
GTAGAGAGCAGGTTGTCTGTGGAGAGAAAGAGACGTATGGGTCAGCAAAGGACAGATGATTGGAGCTTAGGGACGCACTGACCATTAACCTAGACACCTGCTCTTGGGTGGTGGTTAGCAAAAAAAATGTCGGTGTAGGGGGATGCCACCCCTCAGTTTTTCCATAATAACTCGGGTAAATATTACCCGATCGCAATGTAACTTTCAGTAACCTACTTTGCATCAATCAAAGGGCATAGCTCCAGACACAATGGCACATGCTCTAACAGCCGCCCCTGCTTAATATTGGTCACAGCAGGCGTCTTTTTGAGTGAGACATTTGACAAACATACACGTGACCGGACGTATTGTAGAGGGGGCATTCATGAATGCTATCCATGATATTATTTTTGCTTTGAATGGCAGTTTCATTCTAAGGGAGTTTGTTGCAAACAAAATGGGGCACGCTATAATTAAGTCATAATTTCCAGCGCCGTCCTAAAAGAACGATGCTTATTAACGGTACAAAATTAAACACTGTAAAATGTCAAGGCTTAATAAATGGCTTCTGATGAATTGGCTATGCATATAAATGTTCCCCAGATGTTACCAATTGTGTTTGGTTGATACAATTCTTGATTCAGAAGTTAACCACACTTAATTATTTTTTGAATTCAATTGACAATTCGTTGTGAAAAAGCAAGAAACGCAGACGAGTACTTTATTCCTAAAAATAATAAAACATGGCATCTTGAAATATAGGCGGATCAATGAAGAGGCGTTATGCCCCCAAACCACCAGAAATTAGAGCAAAATGACACATTTCCTTATAATACAAAATATAAGCAACTTCTACAAGAACAAATTTGTTTTAAATTTGCTATCAATGCATAAGCAAGCTAAATCTGATGAGTTAACATAATTATGTGACGTTTAGGGATTTACCTCCCTCCTCCAAGGTGTTCCACCACGCTTTTGAAATTGGGGGAACGGTTATCGAGGGAGCCGAATTGTCACCATCAGCGAAAAGTTGTTGAGCGGGGGGGGGGGGGGCTCGAACTTTGAGTGTCAACGAAACGATTGTTTTTGAATAATGAAAAAGAACAATTAACCGCGCGCGTTAAAGGGGTCTACAAGCCGAACGCGCGGCGTAGGAGGGGTTAGGGGAGTTTTATTCCTCCTCTGTTCTCTCCCGTTCCAATGACCAGAGCGGACCGCACAAGGCGGTGATCGGAAAGCTCTATATGGACTAATGTAAGGCATACCTAAAACTCTTGAAGTAAGGTCACATGTCAGGTCACGGTCAGGTCAAAAGTAAAAAATAAGGCATTTTAGTTTTGTGAACATACATACCATCCAAAGCCTTATATTGAGACTATTATCGCACTAAGTGCTCTCAAAGTTAAACTGTATCTCCCTGCATCGAGTAAAAATGAAATTGTAAGCAAAAGTAAATGTCAAGATCAGGTCACAAAAGGTCACCGTTACTAAGAGGTCTACGAAGGTCATCCGACACATGTTTTAGGGTTATTTTACACGTATAATTCAATAGAAGCAGTCACTTTTACAACCTGACACCACACAAGTCAAGATCAGGTCATATAAGGTCAGAACTCGAAATGAACTAATTTAATTTTAAGTAATATGAAATAGGTTAATATGATACATATATTCAAGATACGTTTGAAGACCAGTTTTGTCTCATAAATACAACAATGAAATTATTTTATAATTTCTGGTCAATAAAAGCACAAAAAAGTTATTTAACATAATATGACATCGCTAGTTACTTATACTCAGGGATAAATCAGTTACCTCAGAAATAATATATTTCTTCATATGTTATTCTCTCATATGTTCTCTCATCATGTAGTTCATTTTTTGATTTTTTCAGTAGGTATTCTGAAGACACTTCGATTTTGTGGGGAAACTTCTGAAAAATAAAAAGTTTCTAGATTTTTGAGGGTCAACCCTCCCAAACAACTTTTGAAGTATGAGTTTCAAATTTTGGTAAAGGAATATCAATTTTCTTTATTTTAACTGTTTTCCTGTTTACAAAATTGGCATTACACTCTGTTTGGCGGTTCTGCTACGATTTTTCAAGCATATATCTCGTTTTCCAGTAAAATTGGCATGACATGAAGTCATACAATACGTCTTATCACCGCGAAGTATTGCACAAATTTCAGTAAAATTTTGATGAGAAGACATAGATTGATGCAGCATAAGGAAATCTGTTACAGTTTTAAGCATAATAATAGAATAAGTGAGGAGGGGTGAAATTTACCCCGCCCCCTACGCCAAGCGGGTTTATTAATGCAACTAAACTCTGATTTCTAGTTGTATTTCAGGAAAATAACTTTGGAGAATACCCTCCCCCTGGTAAAATAAATGTGAGAGGGGGGCACGTCCCCCTCATACCCCATGGCGGAGCCCCTCCCTGCCTCCAAACCACCCGTTCTGGATCCACCGATGTCTACAAATCTTAGATACGTTACGTTTTGACCGGCGTCCAGCCATTCTACGTTTGAAGTACGTTACAATGTTCAACTTCTGTTCGATGCAGTTTCAATACTGTACATTACATCTGTGTCGGAGGAAGTAAAACGTGCATGTGTGGCCGTCAATCTTGGTTGCTTATGACTGTGATAAGCGGAAATTACATTATGACATGATCCTTGCAAACGGCACATCCATTCATCTTGCAGCAACTCGTTAAGCAGATTATATCCCTAGTCTGCAAGATAAAGCAAAAAGCCAGACTTGTGGTCCACGAATACATGCTGTTTGCTGTGCAGTTTTCAAGAACGGCCGATTGGCTTACCCCATATTGGACATATACGTTGGTGCAACCAAGCATGCCTATGCTGTAGATACTTCCTAACTATGAGGGAAATTGCACAAGCTGGCGTCGAAGACCATGACGTAACTAGTCGACCATGACTTAATCATCCGAACAGTGTAACTAAGGGCATAAACGCAGTTATTTGTCTTTAATTTCGCTGAACGCTGGTGTCTCGTTAGGAATGCAGAACCCGCTGCAGAAATCGACACCGCGAACGTAACCAACTTTAAAACGTAGCAGAACATGCCAAGCGACTTTGCGACAACGCCGAGCTCCCGCATCCATCCACTCACCTTGGTCGGCCCACACGTCATGGTGGCCGTCGACTGCGTCGTTCTCCGGATGATCCCTCGTGGCTCCCAGGAAGAACACCACATTCGCCACCATGACGACGATGAGTGGCGCAGCAAAGAACGCCATCAGCGCCCGCCGGCGGCTAAACCAGCAGACGCGCTCGCCGAACGCGGGACGGTAGGGGTTTAGGTCGTCACCGGAGCTGTCCGTGGCGACGGCGGCGGCCAGTAGGGCGCCCGTCATACAGCAGACGTACAGCAGGTACAGCAGGTACCGCTTGTTACGCTGGCCGGACGAGAGGCGCAGCTCGTTCGTTGCCTGCCTGTGGAGTAGAGAGTGAGGGTGAGTAAGGGGTAGCAGTGTACGCTTTTAGGGACGATCGTCAAGTGCAGTACTATTTATCTCTTGAGCATGTCGAAAATGAACACGGTCAATGTGTTCATTGGCGTGATCGTGACATTTTGTGACAACTGACAACCGTGACATTTTGTGTTGAGCAGTCCTAGGTATAAAAGCTTTATTTGTCAGGAGTGTTCAATTCCGACATAATTTTTATATGCAGTTTACTAGAAAACAAGAATGGATCTCGGCTGTGGGACATGCATCTGAAGCAGTAGCAGTTTCTCATGGATTTTCATGCGTTTCCATGAAACTGAGTGTTCTCATGCGTTTTGATCTTATAACTCGGCATACGTTGACTAACCCATTCAATCTAAGTCTGACTTTGACTAAAGCCATGCGATGGACGTTGACGTACAAACTGTTGAACTTAAACGAAGATTACCTTAACAATATACCACAAAGCCACTGACCCAAAATACCTCTCCAACATGGCTCTTAGTACTAACCTAAGGGTAATGAACACGTCGAAGGCCATGACGTTCATCCAGAAGAAGGACGCGATGAAGGCGGCGTACATGGCGATGCCGAGGGAGCGGCATCCACTGGAGCCAGACGTCTCGAACGGCGAGGCCATGAAGCAGATGTACCCCAGTAGGAGGCACACGCACAGCGACGCCAGGTTCTTCCCAGACAGGTTCCGCAGGTCCGGCACCAGGCAGAAGAGCACCAGGTGGCAACACAGGCAGAAGATGGACGCCGCCAGGAACACCAGAGACAGGACGGTGAGAGCATCGTCGAACTTGCGGAAGTCGGAGCCAACGGAGCAGATGGCTAGTTCGCCTTGGCGAATCTCGAACTCTTCTGGGCCGTAGCGACGATCGTATATCTCAACCAAGACGGTGCCGTCCCCATTGTCGACGAACTCGTCGGCAGAGAGGTAAACCTTGGGGCAGCGCTGGAAGTCGGTGGTCTCCTGCGCGTCGACGCCGCCGTCTTTGCTGTCCTCCTTGTCCTTGCCGCCGTCACCGTTGGGGAAGATGATGCTCCCTTCGGTAGGAGACAAGTTTCTCGATTTACTCATTGGTACACATTCGTCGTCCTTGAGTGTGAATCCGTCGTCACAGAACACTGTACGGCACTTGAATGCAATCGGGTCCCAGCGCTGTCCCTCCTCGCACACCGTCTTTGCGCCAACGGTGTTACTGCCGGTCTTTTCGCCGACGTCCAGCAAGATTGAAAACGCCTGCAGGTTGAAGTTATTGTTTTTCCCTCGGAAGCGAGGTTGAATTCCGAGCTGGCAGTGCGTCTGGATGTCGTCAGCGATCACGCCGTTGCAGAGCGCGCAGTGCGGGTTGCGGTAGGTGTATTCCTCTTCATTCTCCTGAGCGGAGCTGCTCGCCATGTCGTACGCCCTCGCAGTGTAGGCGTCGCAGAGGTCGGCCACCCGTTTGTCAGTCCAGGAGTCGGGACAGCTGTCCACGAACGGCTGGCACGTGCGCACGACGTCCGTCAACGTCTCCGGCATGAACGGGTAAATGAAGCAGGCGTGGAAGACCTCCGTACCATTTTCCATCTGCATGACGCCCCACGCCCCGGACTCATCCTGCTGCGGCTGGGCTTGCGACCCATTCGAGAGCGCTGGACACTCGATCCTCACCTGCCAGAGCACCGCCTCTTTCGTGTCCGAGTGGCATAACGCGCAGGCCGAGTTGCGGTACGTCATGCCCGTGCGGCGGTTGGTCACCAAAATCCCAGCTTGAGGATCCTTCGACAACAAGTCCTCCTCTTCACACCTTCGCCTCGTCTCATCCTTTGGCCACCCGTCCGGACATCCAGACACCACATACGCCCCGTTGTACTGCTTCAGTGGCATGCACGTCATATCTTCCCTAGGCTTATCCGCCACCTTGGGCGCGTCGAGACAGCAGTCTCCGAACATGCCACACACGTCGTCACAGGAGCAGCCGAGCTTGTTCCAGTCCTCTTTCTTTCGCGGCTGGCGGTCTTCGGTTTGACACATGTGCTCTGGGCAATCGGAGATATTCCTGGAAGCTAAGTCGCTCACGATCCGTCCCAGCAGGTCTGAAGCGGAGTCAGTGGGGTCGCGAAACACTATTCGAGAGTCTGAAGTCTGTGCGGTCGCTACTGCAACCGCCCACAACACAATCACGGCTGTGCTCATCAACCCACGCGCTGTAAGACGCACGTGTGCGCGGCGTCACTTCACACAATGTGTGAGGTGCGGGAATGGTCACCACCTCCCGGGCGCCGGGGGCTATCACCGACAACCGGTTTAAGGAACTCGTCATAACCGTCGGGAATCTGGCACACTTCCAGCCCTACTCTCAGTGAGCTCACAACACCTGTGTTGTCTTTCAGCACCGCGCGCGGGACGCACAGGGGGGCTCACTCGCTCCCTCGGACGGCTTAGCGGACGCTGCTGCTCGGCTGCGCTGGGCGGGGCGGCCACATCGCGTGGTCGTTCCGCTAGGACGCTCAAAACCCGGAACTGCCCGTTTTCACCACAAAATTCCGCAGCCGACGCTGACCGCGGTCTCTCGTCCGAATATCACCAAATGACCAGCCCAGCCCACTGAGCTATCGCAGTGGGCCGTCGTCAGAGTTTCTTTCACAACTCTCTCTCTCTCTCCGCACTGACACGGTGCACTTTCCGCCTCCACGCGTTTCCGAACCGGACTGCCGGCGACCGCTGGTGCCTGGTGCGCCGGCCCTGGCCAGCCCGCTTGCGCGCGAGCGAAACCGGCCTGCGCCACGTGACGTCACATACCCTGTCCGGTGACGTCACCCCAGCCGGCCGGCGTTTTGATTGCGAGCGATGGAGGGACCACCGGTTTGCCCGGGTGGGGAGAGTGCGGTTGTCTGACAGCTCCTCCGTGGTGTTACCGAACTGCGCGGCGGAAGGTCAGAGGATTATGGCGAATCAGCCGGAACGTACTCTGTTAGAGATGCAAATTTGTCATGACATCCTCCCACGCTTCCATCTTCGCAGATATGATTCGGGTCATAACTCATAGTTATATGTATTCCGTATCAATAATTATACCACCTTCTTGGTTGCAGATTGCATGTGGATATTAGGCATGTAGTGCACGTAGACAACCGCATAGGGAGAGTGCCCATATTGCGCCCCCTTAAGCGGAAACACGTCTCATGTGTCTTTAGCATATACGTCGTATGAATATAAAATGCAGCTTCAGTACGCGATCCGGACATTTTCTAGCCAAAATAAATCATCATTTAACAATCGGATCACTTGTAGGTAGCTGTAGGATTTTTCGCAGACCCTTGCCAAAAGGCGCATTATAGGCACAGCGTGGCCCTAATTGCCACCATGACGGGCGCATTTAGGTGACCTACTTTTCCTATGTTATTTAACATTGTTATTCGACTTTGCAAATATATGAAATACAACCGTTCGGTTTCACATTGTGTGTGTAAGTTATGTTTGGAACAAAGTTTCACCGTAACTAGATTTGTATGGGGAAAAATAGTTTTAAGTCACACAAGGTCAAATACCACGGGTGCCTTAAATGCGCCATGGGCGCAAAGTGTTATAGTGCCCTGGGCGCAATATAGGGCGCGATTCGGAATTCAATGCAAGTTTCGGGAAAACAGCAAAATAGACGGACATGTTTAGTTATTGAATGTGGCTATTTGCTCAAAAGGATTACCAAATAGCATGCAATCCTAATTCAAGGCCACTTCAGTTTTTCTACTTCACAATAAAACCATAACAGTCATGTAAACATGCCATGTTCCAGATAAGAAAACACAACATTTCGAAAAAATGATTCCATGACCACCGAAAAACTACCTTTTGCCTTGGGCAGACAGCAGACCGGAATATAATGATGTTAGTGATGGAGAATTAATATAGCACAAAAAAATCATATAGGGCTGACATTTTTCGAGATATTGACATGGGCGGATTTAGGAAACCTGGCGCAGTTTGGGCACTCTCCCCTACATGGGCGGAGCCTTACACAAAATTGGTGGGGCAAAAGGTTGCATAGGCTGGTGTTTCCTAATGGTTCAGGTGAAAATTACCATGTGAATCATCAATCAGGTGAAAATTACCGCCAGGCAACCTTCGAATCTGGAAAACGTTGTCATGGGTGTAACTTTGTATGTGGTTTGTGTGGAAAGCTCCACACCAACTTTCAAGTTGGTGTGGAAAATCTACGCCAATTTATTGTAAAACAGATGCAATTTTGATCATCCAAGGGGCTTTTTCGGGGTCGTGTATAAATTTAGTCTGCACCTTTATATGTAACAATTCATTTTTGCACCAATTAGAAGACAAGTGGACGAAATTCGGGAAATCAAAAGAAGAAAATAAGATGACATTAATGACAATCCACATTCCACACCAACTTTAAAAAAGGTTTCTACGCCCATGAACGTTGTTGGGGGCAAAACACAATGTTGGTGGTGCCAAGCTCAACGTTGGTGTGGCCGTTGCACCACCGTTTGAATAGGGATTAGGGAACTCCACCCAGCGGCGGACCCAGAACGGGAGTTGGAGGGGGGGAGAATTAAAAAAAAAAATATTGCACAATTCTGAAAACTTATCGGATTTCGTATGCTTATGCATTGGTAGCTGATTTGAAGCAAACTTTCCTTTGTAAAAGTTGCTTGGATTTCCTTTTATATCATGAAATGTGTCATTTTTTGCCGACTTCGGACGTTTGGGGGGGGGGGGCAATTGCCCATTCTGACCAACCGTAGATGCGACACTGACTCCACCTCTGTGTATATATGTAGATTGTTAAATTGTATATGACTTTAATCCGAAAAACAGATATTTTGACCAATCAAAATCCATGCAACTGGGTAGTTACATTATATAATATTCAGCATGTGTAAGGCCAGAGCTAGGCCACATCATGGATACAATCGTAAGAAAAAAATGCGTCTCTAACGCTCTCTGATAACGCTCAGAGCTTGGAAATCCGTCACTATTGAGTAATGTCACAGGAAGGAAGTCGTGCCCTGAAGGCTGAAGGCTGTGCTACTTAAAGACGTGTCGCTCAGCAGCTCGGTCCGGGGCATGTGAAGGTGGATCAACTGCAGCGGATCCAGAACGGTAGTTTGGGGTGGGGGCCACGAGTGGGTTGGGGAGGGGGCGATTCCCAAACAGTCTCACTCATTTTTGAAATATAATCCAATTTTGTTTGCTTATGCATTTATAGCAAATTTAAAACACACTTTTTATAAGAGCTTTTTCGATTTTCTTCTACATCAGAAAATGTGTCAATTTCGCGCGGATTTCAGGCTTTTGGGAGGGCATGACTCTAAATCCCCCCCCCCCCCACCACCTAGATACGCCAGTGGGTGGACTCAGCGATGTCAGGCCATGGACGTTAGGTACTTTGTGAACTACATTCACGCGGCGCGTCAATTCCTATTTAGCTTCCATTATATATTATTTATAGCCTAAATATAAAATACTCGACTGGCTACATAAACTTAACCCAAACTTAAAATGGCGGAGAAGGATAGGCGAGTGCTGCCATGCCGCAAACCATGGCCTTTGCAGTCTTATGTTTCTCCTCGTCAGCCTTTGGTTCCTTGTCATTCTGAAATATTGTCTTTGACAGACCTGAGAGGACTTTATGTTTGTCTGAGACAATCAGTTAAGTTGAGTGTTACAGTATTATTTGGCTACGCCCATATACCTATGTTTGAGATGTTAATGCGCAAGTTGTAGTGTTGATAGAAAATGCGTTTACACGGAACTTCATATTCTCTAGACATAAGTTAGAACTGTCTCTTCAGAAATTGGCAAATTAAGAAATTGGGCCAAATTATGGCACTTCTTTCCTTTCTAGCCTGTCAGATTCATGTCCTACAGGTTTAAAAATCCAAGTCTTTGGATGTCAAAG
>VOPJ01007016.1:0-27386 GCA_014673585.1 Semibalanus balanoides | reverse complement strand
ACTGACTACTGACCTGGCCGTGACGGTGTACTGACTACTGACCTGGCCGTGACGGTGTACTGACTACTGACCGGGCCGTGACGGTGTACTGACTACTGACCTGGCCGTGACGGTGTACTGACTACTGACCTGGCCGTGACGTGTACTGACTACTGACCTGGCCGTGGACAGTGTACTGACTACATGACCTGGCCGTACGGTGTACTGACTACTGACCTGGCCGTGACGGTGTTACTGACTACTTGACCTGGCCGTGACGGTGTACTGACTACTGACCTGGCCGTGACGGTGTTCTGACTACTGACCTGGCCAGTGGCCGTGACGGTGTTCTGACAGTGCTTCTCTAACTGTGTTGCAGCTGTGGCCGGCCGTGCAGCTCGTCAACTTCTACTTCATCCCGCTGCATCATCAGGTGCTGTTCGTGCAGGCGATCGCCATCTTCTGGAACACGTACCTGGCGTGGAAGGCCAACAGCAGCACCGTCGTGGTGACGGCCGACAGTGCGAAGACGGCGGGGGACACGGCCGACGCGCCGCCGTAACGTCGGCCGCACGGTAGTCGCCGGAGCTTAGCGGGGAGCTGCGGGAGCGAGCTGCAGCAGAGCCGACGGCAGCGGTCGGCCGCCCGCGAGCTGCAGTCCGCACTAGGTCACACAGGTCACACTGGGACGTGCAGGTCACACTGGGACGCGCAGGTCACACTGGGACGCGCAGGGCTGCACCGTAGCGTCGACTGGCCAGCTGTCAGTGATATGTAGTACATTGATATTACCGGGATGTTGTGCTTACCTCGGAGGTGAGATTATGGGGGAGTTACCGGTACACTGTCCAGTTGCTGAGCAGTGCGTGGCGGACTTCAGAGGTGTTTGTAGGCCGGACTCGGTCGGAGACGTCGCACACGGCCAACTGTCGCTCAATAGACCGTAGGTGTATGGTGTCGCGTCTGCGTGGCATCCGCTGGCCCGCTAATTCAGTCCCGGTGTCCCATGTCCCATCCCATGCCCATGACACAGTATCAATGGCATAGTTTCAGCCTGGTTCTCGGATGCTGTGTCCAGATGGCCTGTTGGCCTGCCTGACTGTATCGATGTATGGTTCGTGTGCTGCTAACGGGTAGCTTTCGTCTTACTGTGTTGATAACCACGTCCAGCTGGGAATCGGATATTTTACGCTCTGCTGTGTTAAATTTAATCAAGTCAAATTTCGGCATTTCGGCATTTAATCAAGTCAAATTTCGCAATTTGTAGAGTCTGTCCCAGAGTTTTCAGCTATCTCGGGCATCATAGACATGACAGCAGACGGAAAAACAGTGAAAAACTATTGAAAAATGTAATGGTTGGGATGTCATATATTTTAGGTGAGTTCAATAGTTTCGGCTCCAAATGTCACCAATGGTCACCCTGGCTATTCTTGTTTATTCCATTATTTTAGATAATGAGCGCGTGTCTCAATGGCACAAACTCAATGGAATCAGTCTGTTCTCTGAAACGATATTATATCAAATATTGCTTGGCATAAATTTTGCACCTGGATCAAGAATAACAAATGGCATGATCTTTAAAGAGTTTGTCCTAACTCCTACGTGATGGGTTTCCTCTGAAAATCAATCATTTGTATGTAATATATATTCCCACTGTTTTTTTGTCTTTGAAGATAACAAAACTGTCCTATTTTAGGGCACAGATACAAGCATGTTGAGAGCCAAATTGCAGTCGCTGATTACCTTATGATATGTTGTAGTTACGTTTGAAGTCAGCCAATTGCTTATTCTATGAGTGACGCCACTTCGAACTTTTGGGAGGTGGGTTCGCCTGAAATGTCGTAAAGCCGTGACTTGATATGACCTTGAATCACAAATTTAATAAGGTCGCGTAAAGATCACTGATAAGATGTGATCACCGAGATCAGAACTAAAAGGGTCGTTCTTTGGTCGTTTGTGAAAACCATCGGGGGTTGTTCGAACCCTCTCTCCTCCCTCAGCAGGGCGCGAGTTTAAATGGATGGGGTTGAAAAATTGGGTAAATCGTATAGAGTCATCAGTCCCGCACTGACTGGTAAGCGAGCGTCGTCACAATTGTAGAACCATGTAGACTTTATACTGTCTTTAAGAGATGTGCTGGCTGATCGCTGTTGCATGCAGACTGTGTCATTGAAAGTGTTGGCATTGCGTTCTTAAATTTGTCTCATTTCCTTTTCCTGGCAGTTTTTGTGTCGCATTTAAAGGCGTTTGACCTTATGTGGCTCCCAAATTTCGCTTTGATGCTCATGTGCAGCGTTCCGACATTGTTTCACGTATAAACACATTGTAGTTCATGTGTACTGTGTAGTGTACCTACTCGTATCTGTACTGTCTAGAAATTATGTCGAAATACGTAATATTTATCATTTAGTTTGAAACTGTTCTGCCATCTCTTTGACCGGTATATGATATGCCTCAACCGAAATGATGCGTACGGTAGTTATATGGTGTCTTAGTGTCTGACTGAATATGTTGTGTATGATTTCTCGTTCGTTGATGCTGTTGCATATGATTCTTTTGCAATACAATGGACGGCATTCGGATTGCGTTTCCTTTGTAGTAAGGTAATTATGTATACATGGCCGTAACATAAGTCATAGATAACAGTAGACCTGGATTTGATACGAAATCAGGTCACTGCAGTAAGGGGCCGAAAATGTAATTATAGCATCGAGAAATCGAGAAACACAGATGCCATCCCAGATCAATGTTTCGGCAACCAGGTGTCTGATCAGCATGCGACAAACACAGGCGTGTAGATAAATTAACGAGCTAGCGGATGCAGTTGTATCTCTGTGAAAAGCGCGTGATGAGTGCAAAATTAAACGCTATATAGACGCAAATTTGTGGTTTTATTTCGTCTTTCACGATTAATTTTACTGCTCCGAACCTATGAGACGCGAAAAGATAAAACAACCGTAATTTTGAAGAGAAGTGTACCGTCTTTATAATCCATGTGAAATCAATGGTTTCATGTTAATATTTCAGTGTTCAAATACACCTTTTTATAAATTAAGTCCGAATGTTTTGTATGGATGGATTTCCGAAGTCAGGACCCGCGCTAAGCAGAGCTTGTNTTTCGGACGCTGATCCGAATGAAACGCGTGTTGTTTCACGGACAGTCTCCGCGGCCCGAGTGCGGCGCCGTGTTTCGGCGTGTTGGCGATCCTGCGCGCAGCATTTCGCCGCGCAATCGGAGGAACCATCGCCGCGAGTCGGCCGGTGTTCACGGATGCTTCCACGGGAGGCGGTAAGCCCGTCTAATTTATTGCGCGTGTCTACAAGCCTTCTCTTGTAAGCCGGCCGCCGCATTCGCATTACGCCCAAGAGCTTGATTCATTTCCTCTAATACACCAGTCATGTGCCAAGCGCAAGCCGATTATGCCGGCACTTAAACTAGCTGCAGCCCATAACAAACATGAGCTACGCTCGGAGGCTAAGCGGGCACGTGCCTGCGCCGCTGCGCTGTTCTGTTAGGCAGGAGTTGTCTCCGTCGGTGACGCATGCCGCTCGCATCCACGCCGCAAATCACATCACTCAGGTGTAAGCGCCACCTATTTCGGTTTATTGCTCAGAATAGAGTGAGCTGTTACGTCATTGTGGGTTGTTATTTATCGGCACGTGATAATTCGTGTTTGGTCGCCTTTGGCTGTGTAAGTCGTGAGTTTGTGATTTGCTTGTGTCATTCCGGGTGGGGTGAGCGGGAAATTCAGGCGAAAGGCGGATGTCGATCAGTCATAACAATCCGTGTCTCATTGTAAATGACATTTAAGTTCAGTTGGATTGCTCTTTCAGCTTACGTTGTTCTTAAAAAATCAAACCAGTTTACCACAAAGTTTATCAAATTTTCCTAAAAACATTCCTACCGAAAGATATGTCAAGTTAAAGTTGATAAGCATTCCACACTTTTAACGACCGGTACTCTCAAGTACTTGGTAACGAATTTCGGTTCCCACGAAATTCCGGTATTGTTTTTGACAGAATTGTATCGAAAATACGTCTTGCACTCTGTCTTTTATGATTATGTACCATACCGTCCTTAACAATCAACAAACATTAAATACAAAGGTGTCCAAATTAGCAGTTAACGTATGCACCCAAAGACGGTCCAGTTAACCGCTACGCTGTGACCCTCACTTTGTGTTTGAAACAATCGGCATAGACATAATGGCTCATTTATTTTCAACATCAGGAGTTGTGTCTTTGGCTGTGCATGATCACTTTCTTAAGCTTATCGATGAAAAGAACCGCTTTTCCCAAAAACAATAAAAAGCAAATCGAAAAGTGGTAATGCGATAATTGAAGGTTCACTTATGCACCCAACGGCGATCTACTTGGTTTCGGATATTTGCTTCAGGGACATTGTCAAACGTTGAACAGATTTGAAAAAAATACATGTCACGCTTTTAATAGTGAAGATTAAACACTCGTCATGAACACCAAAAGTAGTATATTTACCTGTTTTAATTTGCCCAAACTGGCAACTTTTGAATAAGGCAATTATATTTATTTCGATCTTAAATTTAGATCCCATAATTTGTGTACCAACGGTAGCCTGCAAAATTGTTGCGGACAAAAATCAAAATGTAATTATTTCCCTTTAAGTACTTCTCGGGTACTCCATACCTTTGTCACTATTAACATAACGCTAATAAATTGCAGAATAAAATTTTGCTTCTGCTTAACACACTAATTAGTCGAAGAAAATATGGTTTAACTGATATCTCAAAGCAATTTTAGAAACATTTGTCAGTTTCTAACGTGACCCTCTGCTGCGATTTATACCAATATTGGCATGGCGTTTCAAAAGCTACTCTGATTGTTCTCTGGTGCATAATTGTGGCTTCATAGTTGGGAAATCACTTTTCCAACTCGAGAGGTGCATACAAGCTGACAAACACCATGCTATCACTACCCTTCAAATTACAAACTAATTGTTGAGAACAAAAACAAAGTTGACGGGAAAACAAATTGTGACATCATTGCTCTTCCAACTGAAAGGGAAACCCCAGCCATGCAAGGTTGGTGGGGCAGAGCACAAAGATGGTGGTACTGCGTCAAGTGAATAGGATACTCATCCATGCTGACACCCCCACATGTCTGAAGGCAACCCTGGTCCCCGTGAGACCCTCCCCGCCCCTCCCCGGACGTCTGAAGGCACTCACCGGTCGGCGTGAAGTCGGCGTCGACGCCGCAGACACTGAGAATGCCGACCAACAGACCGGCGATCAGGACAATGATGGCGTTCCTGGCGATGGAGCTGAACCTGACGAAGCTGGCGAGGAATTTCCGTCCGCGCGTCGGCTCCTCTCCGTCCTTTATTATCTGGATCCTTCGCATCTCCTGTGGGGAGGGAAGGTGAGGGTGTCACGATAGCGGGTGGGGAAGAGCAGGTCAGATGATGCTACGAAAGCCATGTCAGGATTTGTCATGAGGCAGGTAAGGGGCTGTCTCAGGTGGAGAGGTCAGGTGTTGTCTTGGGGCAGGTGCTGTCACGTTTGAGGGGAGAGGTCAGGTGCTGTCACGATTGAGGAAAGAGGCCAGGTGCTGTCTAGGGGTCAGACTCAGGTGTTGTCCCGATTGAGGGGAGAGGTTTGGTGTTGTGACTGGTGACGGGACAGAAGATGTGAGCGGTCAGGAAAAGGTGCTACCAATCAAACATGCTGTGATGAAGGACAGACAGTGCTCTGGAGTCGGGAGTCGGGACACTGAGAGCTGGGAATGGACAGTCCAGATAAAGTAATTGAATTATTTGGATTACGGAAAAGGACACAGGCGACTGGGACGGCTCGCCAAGATGCAGTGGCAGAAGGCTGAGGGAGGAATTCAGTGGAAGCTGGGAAATGGGAACAACAGGCTGGACAGAGCTACAGAAACTATGGGGGGAGTTTCATAGAGGGTGGGTACAGGATAAGCGAGAACCGAGAACCGAGGAACCGGTCCCGGTGAAAACACGAGAGATACGAATGACGAATGCAAAGTCCGAGTGAGTGACAGACGTCAGATTGCCGATGCTATCGTCTCCGGTAGGTTACATAACAATCAGAGTAGAGTTCGACATGGCTGCACTTTTCCTTGGCCTAGCTGTTCCACAGTCATGGTAGCACAACCACAGCCAGCCACAGCCACTCCCAGTTGTCAATGGCTGGCCGTTGGCCAGCCGTGAGGATTTTGGTAAATTCCTATTATGTGCTTATTTCCAGTCTACTGTTATGGCAACACGTCACGGCTTCTTTTTACCATGATTGGTTTGATAAGATTGATGCAAAACAAAATTCCAGGTAGGCCATGCAGTCACAGACGTAGCCACAGCCATGATCTAGAGATTTTCCAGTCCGGCCCACCCCAATAGTAGCCATGGGGTTCGGCCAGCAATGGGGATAGCCGCCCCATGTAGAGCTCTAAATTAGAGTACGAGGCTGCACATAACAAAAGCCTAACATTGGTAAGCATCGCGTACATTTGCGTGATGATTTAGCAAGCCTGTATTTTTTTGCATTTCGACCAGTATGTGGAATGTTGGAATAACAATGTAGTAATTATAAAGTTATTTAACAAAGTTTGAAGATATCTCATGGGTCAATGTGTATACCACAATGGTTCAATCCGCCCAGCGAAACCGCGGAAAGTCTAATCTAACTTCCCATACCGCCTACTAGGAATGCAAATTTAAGGACCACGGAGCCGGCGCCGGACCGAAATTCAGGCCTGGCGGTCATGACGTTATGTTTGAACTCAGGCTTGCCGGTCTCATGTCGGGCTCGCATAAGTCTGGAGATTAATATATTGTGAAATGTAAAATAAAGTAGACATGCATATGGCTGGCTGCCAGGCCTGGCAGTGCCGGGTGCTGTCTGATGTGACTGGGTGTGATGCCGGTGCCAACTCATGTCTGAGCGATTGCGGTGGCGGTGTTGGTTCCATTTTCCATCTCTGCCGCGTACAGTTCGACACAACTTCCCATATCGCGTATGTAAACGTCCTACAGCTCGACACAACATCCCACACCACGGATAGATCAACAAAACCTCCCATGTCATGGGCCATCGCAACCTGACCCGACCATACCACGAACGGTGAACAGGAAGGAAATCAGGCCAGGTAGCGGCCAGTGCGCCGGCGACCGCAGCGCTGTTCAGCCTTCTGACCGCGATCCGTACAACTGGCTGCCAGCGGAGCTGCGAGCGGGCCGTGAGCGGGCCGTGAGCGGGCTGCGAGCGGGCCGTGAGCGGGCTGTGGGCGGGCCGCGAGCTGGCCTGCCCTGCCAGCCGCCGGTCCGTAGAGCTGTCTGCCGTGGGGGTGCAGCGGGAGGCCATGACTGGCGATCGGTGGACGGGGCGGGATGGGAACGGCGTGACGGGACGGGATGGGATGGGATGGTGGTGATGGTGGTGATGGTGATGATGGTGGTGATGGTGGGGATGGTGATGGTGGTGGTGATGGGTGGTGATGGTAGTGATGGTAGTGATGGAGAGTGATAAATAAAATTGAATGGGGATCAATAGTGTTGAATAGAATGAAAAGTATGAATAGTGATGAATAGTGATGAATAGTGATGGATAGTGATGACTAATGGTGAATAGTGATGAATAGTGGTGAATAGTCATGACAAGTGATGAATAATGATAAATAGTGATGAATAGTGATGAATAGTGATGGTGGTATGGGCGAATAGTGACGCTGGTGATGGGTTGTTGTGTAGTGACGGTCGCCAGAGCTATTCGTGACAGTTCGTGGCAGCTCGCGACGCCTTGTGATGGGTCAAAACGGGTCATGACCGAGAAAGTGCGAGTGAAAGGTCGTAGCGGTCGGGATGAAAGTGATAAAGAGGCTCGCTTAAACTACTCCGCTCACTTGGCGGGCAGCGGTCAAAAACCATCAGGTGCAGGTGGACATGCAAAATGACTGGAAGCGTCGCCAGCATGATGACAACAGCTATATTTAAATAGCACTCGATCACGATTTCTACTTACCCGCATGCTGATGAGGATTACGACGCAGATGATGCCCATTGTCAGGTCGTAGACGTTTGTCTCGGAGATTTTCTCGATGATTTCCCTGATGGTGCCGATGAACGTGTCATCATCCACCTGAGAACAGAGCCAGGATGTCAGTGAGAGATGGGAACATGTTAAAGACGGGAGATGGGAAGCAACCGTTATTAATGTCGCTACGTTGGGTTAGTGGAGGGTGAGCGGAATGTTGAACAGCCGGCTGGATGACGGTTTAAAGAGTGGTTCAGTAAATAGTTAAATGCATTGTTGAACTGACGGTAAAGTTACATGGGGAAGCTAAGGTCCTAAAAATAAGCATCAAACAATCGTATTAAAGTATTAGCGTTAAACAATGTAATGTAAATACGATATCTCAGTCTGTCTCAGATTAACCTGTCTCAAACCTGTCTCAGATTACTGTCCACCTATCTTGGTAGAGAGGTACTATGGGCCACACAACTGTCATGGCTATCGAGGTGCCAGAATTGCGTACTTTTCGCTTCTCGAGCTCAAAGTAGTTGCGAAGTGACTACGCTATCATCGTTGTAATCGGCATTAATGGATCAAATGAAGGACTCACTGCTGCATCAATACAATTATAATTCCGAAGTGATGCCACGATCATTCATGATATTTACTCACAGCCGAAATGTTGGTCCGAGTGCAAGTCGATTGAGTAGTATGTGTATTGTGTAAGCTATGCATTGCTTGAATTCTGAGGAGCCGATTGGAGAGGTTTGGAGCGCCTTTGTTTATCACAAGTTGCAACCGATCAGTATTGTGCTGTTCAACATTGTGCCACCAGAGCAAAAAAGTGTGATCTCTGGCACATCAAAACATTGACCATGGGCGTCGAAAACCTAAATGGTGGGACGCGTCATCCCAACACCGGCAAACAGGGCCGCGTCCCCCTTAAATTTTCGGATTTTAACATTACGCCATTGCATGAAAGAATCAACTTCAGAATGTCTACGTCCTCCTCCCCATTATCGGTTCGTGGCGACGCCCCTGACATTTATCGACATTATAAAAAGACATCGAAAGTCAAACTAATGACATAATAATATTTGACTGAAAGCGGAAATTTTGTCGAGACATAGTCCGACATTCTTTATATGTTGTATATACAACGCGGTTCATGGTATCGCAAGAGTTAACTTTTTTGCTACAAAAAAATGCTCCCATAATCATCGTCAGAATACCGGTGCATCTGAACAACTCTCCCCATTGCGTGATGTAGTTTCGTCTGCACGCCGGCCGCCGGTCGCAAGGCCATCAATGCTGAAAACGACCACGCCAGCCGGATTAGCGGCGCTTAAACCTCTGATGACGTCATAAGACCAAGCTCTCACCTCTGGGTCCATGGATCACCCACGCAAACTATTTGTTAAGATATTTATGGCCGTGCATGACCTCCCCAAGTACACCGCTCACCTACAGGCAGCCGCTATGGCAGAGGACAGATATACCAGCGCAGCGATAAATTACGAGATCTTGCAGTCAAGGGTGTTCTTGGCGCGTGGCGTGATGAATGCGTTGAGCACAATTTATTTACGGTGGGTCAGGAGAACACATCCAATTGTCCATTGCTAGTTTTAGTGATGTGCCGGGACAATATTTGATAGCATAGTAAGTTAGAATAACGGGGCAGCCCCAGCGGCGCAAAAATTGATGTTTTCCGTCGTGTATTGATCCTCGATGGGATATGTTGAAGATGATCTAGCCAATAGCCGGAATAATTTAGTTAACAATTACATTACTTGGTCCGAAATGTCAAACTGTGTGAATGACAATTTTAACAGTAATTAACTTTCAACACCAGGAAGCTAGGCGTATTGCAATAATGCTTCTGACGGGTGGTCGCTTGACATCCTAACAACATTTCACAATGATGCCTCTTCAATACAAGGATTGATAGGAAAATGGTTGTAATACCAATGTAAATCTGTTTTAATTACAATCCAAATGTCATACATTATTGAGATAAGTATAGCTGTTGCACGGCTACCATTTCACCAAATGAAGACATGACAGGGGACAAATTACGTGAACGCATCGGTGATTGTATCACAAGGAATTCAGGCAACTCTAAATCATTCATGAGGACCTAGACAAAGGATATATTTTTGGCCAGACCTCGCCACAGCCCACTATGCCAGCACGATCGTCCAACACCATAAGACGCTGGCGTACCGGTTATCCGCAAGGAGGACACCCTGCCCAACGTCCCACAAATTCATAGAAGACATGTAACATGTTGGGTATGATAAAGCAGTAAGCGCATCAAGCTGGCTGGGCAGCCACAACCGAAGAACAGCCGATCCGCCGGATACGTCAGTCATCAAATCGCTGAGGTGCCGCGTAAAATGATACAGCAGTTCCTCCCTCAGCGCGTGCTCCATGCTGATCGAAGGGGTGCTCTGTCAGCTGTGCACTGCTAGTCTGTGATGGCTCCGCTGTTCCGGCATTCGAATGGTATCCTGTGTTATCTGATACCACGACTATGTCGAAAAATACAGCCATTTCCGTTGTGTCTGGATTTAGAGTGACCACCCGTTACCTGAAGCCTGTCCACCCGTTACCAGCAAATGTTACCACGGAGACAAGGGATACATTTTTATAAACACAACGGAGTTTGGCTTCTCTTGTCACGGTCGTGCATCAGAGCTGACCGGCATTTTACATCCGTTCGCATCACGTCGACCGACTTAACGTACCATGTAGAGGTGCAGACAATCCTAAATCTTTGGTCACATCCTAGTCACGGCCACGGGATGAGCCAGCAAGTCCCGGGTTAGTCACGGCGCTGCAATGCCCTGTGGCGCTGACCCGGCCAGTCACGGCTTCAGTCAAGGCCGTGACCAGTTCCGGTCCCAGCGCTGGGACGCTGGGACCGGAATTCTGCAGCTCATGTAACTTACCTTGATTCCGAAGATTCCCTTCAGCTGCGACACGGTGATAGTAATGGCAGCCGCCGAGGTGAACCCGGCGATCACCGGGCCAGACATGAAGTCTATCAGGAAACCTGCGCAGCGACGCACAGCGTCACAAAGGTCACGGGTTCGAATCTCGGCAGAGGAAACTAATTTGATTATCGTCGGGAGTGCTATATTATTTTGATAGTGACTTTGATATTAGACAGCTGGTGACGTGAAACATGGTACAATCTGGAACTAACACGACCGAGCCTTGTTGCGAAATAGTTTTACCTGTGCTATTTGAATGTGTTGATCTTCAAAGAAAATGCACGTATCACGTCCCACATAATAATGCACCCGTGAAACTTCCAAGACATATCACCCTTTAAATCTTACGCCGCATGGACTTGAGCTCGGCTCCGCAACTTACCCAGTTGGAAGACGCCGGCCAGCAGGACGATTACTCCCGTGAAGAAGGCCAGGAGCGTAGCGATGTCGCCGTTGCCGTCCAGACCGTACTCGTGGGTCATCATTGCCATGATGGCGGTAGGTCCGATGGTAACCGCACGTGACGAGCCGAAAAAGCAGTAGACGAAGCAGCCGACGAAAGAACTGTATAAGCCATACTGAAAAGGAGAAAGGCTTGTGATTAATGCCACTTTGTACGTGACAGAGGGCTTTTCGATTGAAGATGTTATTTGGAGTTGTTAAATGAAAGTGCTTGCATTGTGATAAATTTACACTAGCCAGGTTTTCATGTCCTTTATTTTGTTATTAAAATATTTATTTATGAGACGTTTAATTATGCTGTCTCTATTTATAAAAGTGGTGAAGCATAAATCATTCGTACTTCGTTAACATACATTTTAATTAACAGGTTGTAAATACAATGTGGCCAGATTGTGACGATGAAATGTGTGGTGGTTACAAAGTGTTAGGCGAATGTCGATGAACGTTACTTCCATAGGCGTAGGAACAAGATGACCTGGGGGGCCATGGCCCCCTCACTTTTCGGTATTTTTTTGTGTTGCTAAAATATGCTTTGGATTTGGTGAAAAGTTGCTAATGGTAAAAGTTCGCCAAGACGAAAAGAGACAAAATCTGATAAAAGTATTATATGGGATTGGATTTCTCTCAAGGCGACATCAAGTTTGCCCCCCCCCCCTCCTCACAAGCACACTTTTCGTGACGTTTCTACGTTCCTGCTTACTTCATTCTATTTGATTTACAAGCGACTTCCTCTGACATTTAAGAATCAGTCATTAGCGAACTTGGTCATTGAAAGTAGGTATCCGAATGTCACCCATAAAACCAAAACGTCACCCATAAAAGTTAAAACTGAGTTATGTACCTGACGCCGAAAAACATCGGCTTAACCTGAAAAGCGGGGTTCTGGCTAAAACCACAGTATGATATTGACGATTCACCGTTACGGGCTTACACACACCTGCACCCTGCAAATGCCGAGTGAGCGGTCTTTTGCGAACCCGACCGCACCTCGATAGGGTCCCCGAGCCTAACGCACTCCAGCTCAGCCAGCAGCCCTGATGCGGTCAGAAAACTGCCGGATGGTTCCAGGCATACTCTCGGCGCTGGTTATGTAACCCTCGATCCAAACCAATCGACACACAGTTGTGGTCGACTCGCTGATGATTGATCCTGCTTTCGGGGTAGAATCGCGTCTTTGTTTCTGACGCCATCTTGTATTCTCCACACTACCGTCTTTCGCCCCCCCCCCTCCGCCACACATCCCTCCTACTTCGTTGATCCCCCATCCCTCCCACTTCGCTGACCCCCTCCACGCATGGGAGGAATGTGACACTCGACTCATGGAGGCCCCGGCCACTGGGAGTGCATTGTAAACGTCTGTTGACACTTCAATGGTCAGTGGCCAGCGCAGATAGCACTGACGACCTCTGACGATGTTTGCGCTTTCTCTGTCCGTGCCCGCATGCGGTCAGTTTAGCAGCAGGAGAGCGTTGAAGTCACCGTTCACCGGTCAAAGAGAGCGTTGAAGTCACCGATCACAAAGTCCGAGTCACCGGTCACGGGGTCGTGAGCTCGACTCTGGTCCCTGGAATTTTCGGAGGCGACACTTATACCAACAGAGGAATGGTGTTGACATTCATGCTGCGTACGACAACGACCGGCTACAACAAGATATTTGTTGGCGCATTATTTTGGAAACGATGGCAAATACCATTAAATCGTAGCCATGGATGCAAAAATCAAGTTATTATCATAATTGTACTACCAAACTCAAAGTAGCAGTTCAGTTTCTGTCTGGGTCCTCCATCAGCATTCTGAAACGCCATCCGACTACTTCCCTCGCCTGTCTTTGGGCGGCTCACTGCCCCGACCCCGTGTGGGTGGTAGAGCGGCCCTATCTGTTTTCACTGCAGCATTGCATGCCCGGCCTTCACGGTGTTGGCTTCCCTGCATGGTGGCGTAGATTTTACAACCGGCTGATCTCCCGACCTCTGCCCCCCTCGTCCGCCCCCCACCCCCCGCCGCAGCACGGGCTCTTACCCCTCCCCGTATGACACGTAAGCCCGGTTTGGTGCCGGCATGAGTCCACTATGCACGGAGTTCAGCTGGGAGAATTCAACGCTGATGGTAATGTAGAATGTCCTGAAATTTAGAGTGATTAAACAAATCAATGCTACGCGGTAGGCGATCACTGAGTTCCTGATTAAAATACAAATACTCAACAGTGACATGTTTGTTATCTCGCATTGCAAAGATTGCGATTGATTTGTTGAATAAAAAAAACATTGTCTTTATATGTCAATTCATGCAATATGGGCGGGCTTTAGCTAGAAACCTTTCGTAGAGCAAAGCGAGAAGAGGAAGTTCCATGTGAAAATGTGTCAAATTAATTGCATAGCTGAGACCTTCAGTAATTTACTTGCTGGTTACGTAATATAATGCACCGCAGCCACCAATTGCCGACCCAGTGCCGTGACTGGGCTTCATTCCGGCATCTCTACTTCCCGGCCGGCGGTGTCGGTGGCCAAGTGACCGCCGTGTTTGATAGCCCCGGAAGCCGTCCGTTCAGCGGAGCGCCCCCGCTGTGCAGATCAGAGTTCACTCGTCCCGAACACCACGCGTCACGATCGTCCGCTCCGCCCTTCCTACCGCAGCTGTGTAGGTCACGGCCACCATCGCTGGGCCAGCAGGACAACAGAGCTAACCCATCCCTCCGACCCGTCCCATCCCTCCGGCCCGTCCCATCCGCGGCTAGGGTTCCGCCACCTCCACCGCGAGAACACCCACACTCCCACTGCGACGCGCACACGCGCTCCCCGCGGGTTCTCGAGGTGGTCCCAGGCGACTCGTGGAGGTCAGTTTCTCTACGGGAGACCAGCTCTGGAGGGCAAGCGAGCGGATATGAGCTCTGAGATGAGCGAGTGTGAGTGAGCCTCTCCACGGTCGAGATGGATGCGGAATCCGCGAGTCATCCAACCGGAGACGGCGGAGGGGGTGGAGAGGAGGGGGTGAGGAGGGGGTGAGGGTGGAGTGGTGCTTGGTGGAAGGCCACTGCCGTCAAACCCGTCACGAGACAGCGGGACGGACAGCCAGTGGGACACCGCCAAAGCGGGAGAGCGGATTGCGCCCGAGAACGGACACGTCGGAATGGCGGCAGTGGGTGGAGGTCGGGACACCGGGGAAAGACTGGAACGTCAGCTCGCTGCGGGCTAAGGTCAGCGGGAAGTGAGGTCGGTTATTCATGGGGTGTTTGGACGGGTCGTGACGGATGTTGTGTCAAAACAGGTGGAAGCGGTTGAACTGTGATTTGTAGCGAATCGTGATGGTAACCGTGGTAGCTGCGTCCTTCGGTTAGTGGTTGGTTTGTGTGTGATGGGTCATTTTGACCCCCCATCCCTGAGGATTTCTGGAATAACGGGAGAATGGTTTTGCGCAGCGGCGCCAGTGTTGTACAGCTACTCGGGCTTCAGTTATCCACACTTTGTCAAAGTTTTAACTTCAGGTCATCTCAGGTCAAGTCACCAGGTCATGTCAAGTGATCTTACTTTCCCAAATGTTTTTGATCGTTTCAAAGCCACAGTCTTTGTCCGAGAGATTTGCAACTTTTTTTCTCATAATGTCGTAAGTGCCTTACATTGGTGTATCTCAGATTTGTGCATCAGTGACCTAAGGTCAGGTCAATTCCCTGACCTCATTATAAGTGAACGATAAAAAACAGAACATGCATTGGATCAGGCAAATTATTTTACAATCATGTTATTTCAGCTTATTCTGGATGACCTAGGTGCAATTGATGCTCAGTGATCTCTGTAAGGTCATCGGAGGTCATTTAAGGTCATCAGCAATGTTTTGCTAATCATTTTTTATATAATAAAGATAGAGACGAGTGAATGACTCAACTGTATTTATCTGGTCGGGAAACGTCGCCCCATATGCAACATGACCTACCTGGGTCACCAAATG
This sequence comes from Semibalanus balanoides, assembly GCA_014673585.1. Classification (NCBI taxonomy): domain Eukaryota; kingdom Metazoa; phylum Arthropoda; class Thecostraca; order Balanomorpha; family Balanidae; genus Semibalanus; species Semibalanus balanoides. The sequence continues at coordinate 12,004 of VOPJ01007016.1, read as the reverse complement.
ACCTTGACCTGAGGTCAAATTTTGAAGTTGAACTAACCAAGTAACCATTCATATTTTGCATAGTGCTTTGACGAGACAATACGATTGTGTCAAAATAATTGCTTCATCATTATTGAGTAAAAACTGATTTGCGAAAAAAAAGTTTTAACCACAAATTATATGTTTGACCTTTGATGACCTCTGGAGCTAAAAGTGTTGACCTTGGCTCAAATTGGAGGACACCAAAGGACATAGCATTTTTCAAGAGTTTTTGATTTTTGGGTTTGTTCCTGGCTATCATAGTTTCATAAATATTTGGGCTGTTCAAAGCGAAGTCCTAAAACTAAAAAAATACCTTTGATGACTGATGACCTCTGATTACCTTAATATTGAACTGAGCCAAAAATACCTACGTAACTTCGCATGTTAATGTCGAGAGCTTTTTTCTGCGTATTTCTAGCCCCGTTAGTTTTCGAGTAAGTTTTGGTTTAGTTTTATCAGAGTTAATTGTGACCCCCTCACCATGGTGAAGTTTTCTCAGAGGCACATCGGTGCGAGGGTTAAGTGGAATGCCTCGACAAAGTTACCTAGTGATTAGTCAGTCGTGAAGTCAAAACATTGGTTATAAGACGACCAGGGCATACCACTTTTGAATAATTTATTTCGGTAGCTGGTATTATTTGGCCATTGATGATCGGTGCTTGAATGGTGACAATTACCTTAAAAGACAATTTATCATATTTGTGATTTGATATTAAATGGTTGCATCAACAACCTAATCGTTTAGTTTTACAGCGAAGAGCATTTGGATAGCAATGCTCTTATGCCCGATGATTGTGATTGGTTGTGATTGTGATTGTGATTGATTGTGAATGGGTGGTATTGCTGAGAGCGAAATGAGCAACAGATGCAAGATGCCAAAAAACGTCTCAAGTACGAGCTATTGTGAAACATGCTTAGAGGTAAATTCGTTGGAAAACTGTGAAGAGGACTAAGCGCCACAATATTATTTCCTCAAATAACTAAGCAGTATAACATATATGTAGCAGCCCTATAACAACTGTAACTGAAGTCGTCATCTTCTCCAAACATAAAGATTATTTGACATGACCGCTATGATAAATTGTGTTTCCGGGTTATACTTGTAAACATTCCTTGTTTACAACTTTTCGCAAGCCGATGCAGCAGTCACGCTAAACACAGCACTCAAGGCTGACCTCAGCACCTAGCGACATCCCTGCCTCCTGTCCAAAGAGCATGCCGACCTCCTGCTGCGAAGGGCACATATTCAGTCCCACGAATTCGAACCACTGCTCGTCAATCCTGCGTCGCATACGTCTCAGCGCGCCGCATGGCGCGTGTGTCGCGACGCGCTGCAGTATGTCTGGAGCGAGACGCGCCGCAAACTCTAGACGCGCCGCAAAGTCTAAACGCGTCGCAAAGTCTAGACGCGCCGCAAAGTCTAGACGCGCCGCAAAGTCTAGACGCGCCGCAAAGTCTAGACGCGCCGCAGAGTATAGACGCGCCGCAAACTCTAGACGCACTGCTCACATCTCAGCGCGCCGCTAACTCTAGACGCACCGCATGCGAAGCTCCTCCGAGAGATTGTCGGTGTCCTTCCGTCGCTCGCGAAGAAGTGGAGACTCCCGGCTGCGCGAGCCGCAGGAAGTGGGAGCGCCGAAGCCTGGGCTTCGGGTGAGCTCGGTGGCAGGTAGAATGGATGAGGCTCGCTGGCAGCCAGAAATAGAATGGGTGACCAATGACCATGGAGTTCTAGACTAAACGTTCTCCTCTGTATTATGCACTACTCTTGTCCCCAATTCGCTCCGCTTTATTCTACGCATGTGGCTATTTTCAGGGACGTTATGTAGTTATGCGTTTGTAAAATGCGCAGCGTTCTGAATTTCGATTCGGGGATGAAGGACGTGTCAGATGGGAAGCGTTATATTGCGACGTTCCACTGCAATGAATGGATTGCGTAGCATATACGCTGCGCGTTTGGCAGCTGATGAAAGAACTGAGTCTTAGCTATCAGAAGCGAGCTTTTATCAGTCAATATTATGCAAGTGTTACAAAGGCCGGCACTATGTAATCGCGTCCTTGAAATCAGCAAAGCACTATTTCACCGCTTAAGATGTAGATCTTGTGACGGCATAAACGTTGAGTTCCACTCAACACTGCTGAAGTGGGCCTCTTCTAGGTATCTGTGTACAATGCGGTCTGTGTGTTGTACTTGGTAGGGTGAGGTACTGCTTTTCCTGAATGATAAAACGCAAGAAAGGCAAGGTTAAATGCATTTATAAAAATAAACAGTTATATTATATTGACGAGTTAGCGTGCGGATAAATATATAGGCCAGCAATCTTCTGATAATATGAAGAAAACTGTAATTCAAGATATTTGGGGTCTGTGGTTCTTTCCGCATTTTAAGAACCCCGTAGCTAGCCTCAGCATAAACATATTAGGCACCTCCTTGGGGTGAGACTCGGTTTCAGTAGCGTTTGACTGATGACAGACTGTTCTGCAATGCGGCACTTGAGGGGCAGCAGCACCCTCAGACGCTCCCATTGTGTACGCAATAATGACTACCATCGTCTGAACTCGTCCGCCGCAAACTCCCACCCGATGGGTCCCACCGGGCCCCCGCGGTCTCTGGGTCAGACATGTCGCTCGTAGCACCACACACTCACCAGTAAAGGTATTTAACCCGCCCCACCGCCTACCTGTGATGGCAAACAAAACATTGCACAGCGCCGCCCGGACCACTCACGTTCCCATCGCCGTCAAACACGCACGCACATCAGCATGCAGTCAGCGGTCGGCCGCCTGAAAGGAATTCCAGAGCATCGACATAAAAAGCGCATTCGACTCTGGTCGATTATGACGACGCTCGTCGCGCGGCAGCGAGCAAAGCCGCCGGCTGATGCCCGTCTCGTCCTCCTGTGCATACCATCATCACCGGCGGCGCGATGCAACGCTCGGGGATCGTATTCTGCTTGTCAACAAGCCGGCCTCCGCAGGGGAGACGCACAGCGCCACCACTCTTCGTCTCCAGACCGGAAAGGCGCGCGTGACCTCGCGCGCGAGACTGCGTGTCGCCAGGGGGTCCCAGGTACGGGCGATACGATCTAATCGCTCGTCCGAACCCCGATCGGGTGTCCGGTATCAGGCGGGAGAGGATGCGACGTGATGGGCGGGAGGTGCCACCGACGATGGATGGTTTCGGAAGCGGCTCGAGGCGACCCAGCACTTCCGGGCTCCGGGACGGGGCGTGGAAGGAAGACATGACGCCGTTGGATCCGCGCGGGCGTGGTCCTTCGGACGGTGGTAAAAAGCCGCAGACAGGCTGCGTGGGATACTGGAGGTCAGGAAGCCCGAAACGGCCGGCAACAAGAACCGATTTCACGCCCTGCCGACTCGCTTCATTGTCACGTTTGGCAGAGCGGAATGTCTGTGGCATTCACCGCAAACGTGCATAATAGTAATTACGATTCCTGATAGTTGCTAGTTACGGAGAAAATATGGTGGAATCGAGTAAAGGTGTTGGTGATTCATAAGTATTCCTGGAAACTGTGTAACTCAGTTTTCAGAATAGTTAGGGGTGCGACGCAGGCAACCGTAAACATATTTAGCATTTTAAATGGCACGCAGTTGAAAGGTTTAATGTACCGGATATTGTATTTGCGTTGATAGGCTATCATATTCCCAATATCTGCAGCAGGAGAATATCAGCTAATGTCTATAAAGTGAGTAGTTCTGCCCTGACAATTCACATTCTGTCAAAAATAGGAAGCGAGAGGTAATTATTATAAACATCAACAAGTGATTAAACATACTGAGAGCCACTGAGCTCAGTTTCACAACCAGGGTCTTAGCCGAAGGGGGAGGATACGGGGATCATGCCCCCTGAGCGAAATAAGTTTACACTAAATAAAATGTGATCCTGCTGATGACCGATCTCTCACCCCCCCCCGCCCCCGGGTCTACTTATGGCTGAGGAGCAAAATTTGATTTTACCACTAACGTGCTGACCCCCCCCACACTTGAAAACAAAATCCTGACTTCGTGCCTGCACACAACACTCTCGCGAATCACTTCCACTTTGCTTCTGCACCTGACCAGGCCAACAACAAATCACCACGTGACATACATCCAGCGGCACTCACGTTCGGGGGGAGTCCGGCCAGCGTGGCGTAGGCGATGGCTTGAGGGATGACGGTGAGGCCGACCGTCAGGCCCGCGATCGTGTCGCCCACCAGGTCATCCTTGCTGTACTTGGGAGCCCAGGTCAGGATCGGCAGCGTGCTGTACAGGGTGTCCTTCGTGAACACCTCGCTCGCGCGCGTCTGTCGGAGAAGAGGAGCGACACGAGTTCAGAGGACTGCTGTAGAGATGTCAAGTGCGCGATTCTGATGAGGTAAATATGAACGTTTTATCACCAAAGTTATAGGATATAGACTGGGAACAATCCAGGACAAATAATCATTACAAATGCAGAAAGTGATCGATCCTTGCACAATGCATGTTTTGCCTCGTAACTATTCCAGGACAGATAATCATAATAAATAGAGAGAACCCGAGAAATCCTTGCACAATGCATGTTTGCAGGCTGACTCACCGAGGCCCACTCTTTGAGCTTCTGCAGATCGGAGACGTTCGAGTCCGCCGCCGAGCTGCTGTCCTCCTCATCCTGGTACGGAGTAACCGGAACTGTCGAAACAAGCAGAACATAGCGTGTCAATTTGACTGCAAAGTTAGATATGTGGAAATGCCAGTGACGGGAAGTAACGGGGAATGCTTGTTCCATTGGAGAGAAGAGCATATCCACCTCGGTATTTCCCCACTTTCTGATGTAGTTGCCGTAACTTCTGAAAATCATACCGATCAAGATACGATGACGATATTTACTTGATAACAAACGGTTGTGGGTTTCCAGCAGCCTTTGTACATGTTGTAAGCATATTACATAATTAGATGCAACGGCAGGAAGATAAATGGCTTGCCATTGTCACGAACTGGTCGCTTATCAGCACATTTCAAACCGTGAAGTTCACTCTTGCCTCGACGACACGTCTCCAGAGGCCGTTCTTATAAAAAAATCGAGCCGCTGGCTCGATTTTTTTTTTTAATTTCATGTGCTCATAACTCGGCGCAAGAGATGTTTAGCGTCGAAATAGTGCCTCAGATTTGTAGCAGCATAGCCAAATACAATGTTGAAATCCTACATTGTGCCCAAACATAGCAAATATCCTGTCCTGAAGCCATTCTTTACAAAAAAAAAAAAAAAAAATCGAGCCACCGGTTCGATTTTTTTATAAGAACGGCCTCTGGGCTGGTAAAAAGTGTCATCTTTATACATAAAGTGGTTGCCGGGAAATACCCTTCCAACTTGCTCCGGGGCCGAAAAGGCCATTCTGCACAAAAAAAGGCCCCTGCAGAGGTAGTAGGGGCCCCTGGCTAGACCGAAATGGCCCATGGGCGAGTGAGAGGGACCCTAAACATTCCGAATGGGCACCTAGCCAGTGCAGAAGGGCCTACCAGGTCACGGGGTCACAGGGATACTTTGTTTCGGCCAGATTTGGTCCGGCGCCACCCAAACCGTTTTTACCAGCCATACACGTCTCACCAAAATAATGAAACTGGAATAATTGTAGAAGTTGTGACAGGGTAAACCCAGAAGCCGCTTATGACGGATTTATCGTATCCCAGTATCTTGGAGCTGTGACACTTTTGATCATGGAAAATACTACGCTAAAATGAAAGGAGATCAAGTGAAATTAGTTACCTCAAGATAGCAAATAAATATAGACGCAGCTATAAGCGAAACTGATTAAAACTGAGCGAAATGGAAGAGGAAGGCATTAGACAGATGATGTCATATCCTATCCTATCCAACAGTGCACGGCGCGGGAAAGACGAATGCCACTGCTTTCGCTCCCGTGTTTTGAGCAGCTGGGAGTCCCCACGGTCCACCATCTTATGCTTGCATGACTAATGCACTGCCCGCGCTGCTGCTCGAAAGGATCGCAGGCGGATCGACAATCAGGCAACCTCAATTATGCATTCGGCGAAAGTGCCGGTAGCTGAGTTCTTAGGCTGCCCATTTGCGTGATGTTGTCTTGTCACGAGGGAGGGCCAGCCTCGGCTCTCCGCGCGTCTGCCGGCCGCCATGCCGTCTGCACCGTACACTGAATCATCGCTTTGCATGTCAATGCTGCTGTTATCTGGTGGAGTGTGCGGCTTTGCGGCTTTTTGTGCGGCTTAATTGTGGTTGCCGCTGCTGTATAACATTGGCGTAAGCGAGACGCCCCACTCACAACACGGGCTTTCTCGAAACCTGATCAAAGGAGGCTCAGCGATGCCCGCACAGGGTGTAAACAGCTTGCAAGGCTTGAGGATAATTCTTCACACTGCCGGCTCCTGTCGGTAAGTGTGCCCGTTTACACTGAAGCCCTGACAGGGGTGGCACAAAAGGTGGCACAAAAGGTGGCACGATGGAGCATTGTGCCAGCGATTTCGGCACCCGAAGAGGTCATTGTTGAGGTGACAGAAGTCAGCCCTCTTCCCCGAGACAAATGTCACCCTGCGGAGACCGATCACTACATTGTGCAACAAGTTGACACCGGTAAGAAAGCGGTGACCGGTCATGCATCAAAGACGCTCCTCGATCCGTTTTCCACTTGCAGCAAGTGTTTTCCGAGTGAACAGAGTCGTCGGCCACCTCGGCGAAAGACGTCGGGCATGCATCAAAGTGGCACGCGCGGCGTCTGTGAACCTTGACGGCACATTTCTCACGTCCGCCACTGCGCCGCGTCTGACTCGCCTCGCCTCACGCCTTACTCGCCTCGCCTTACTCGCCTCACGGCCTCCGCGCCGTGCTGCGTTGATGGCATTGCACGTCGGCGTTACCTGTGCACCACCCGGGCAGCGGCCGACAGACAGACAGCCCTGCCGGACCGCCATCAGGCCGTTAAGCCAGCTCTAGCGGACACGCTGTTTGCATTCGGAGAAGAACGGACAGATGGCAGCCGGCGGCGCAGCACGAGCCGACTGGACGGGATTCCCGTCCGCCCGGGGATGGTCAGCGAACGGAGAGACGGCCGGGGACGGCCGGAGAGACGGTCAGAGACGGCCGGAGATGGCTGGAGAGACGCCCGGAGACGGTCAGAGAGACGCCCGGAGACGGCCGGAGAGACGCTCAGAGATGACCTGAGAGACGCCCAGAGACGGCCGGGGAGACGGTCAGAGATGACCTGAGAGACGCCTGGAGACGGCCGGAGACGGCCGGGGAGACGGTCAGAGACGGAGGGAGAGACGCCCAGAGACAGAGGGAGAGACTGGACCGGCTCACGACTCTGGCCTACTCACGAGTCCGGCCCGCCCGCTCTCTGTTGTCTCCTCCGAGTATGTTGGTATAGCGGCGCTATAGGCACAGGCCAATGATGACACAGAGGAAAGGATATTCATTAAATTAAATAAGTATGATTATGTTCTTAAATGATCTGAAAATGTTCGGGCTAAATTAATTTAAAGAGTATTGCACTTATAGGTGATCTAACTGTATAAATTGTTTCCAAACGAGTCTAAATATATGTTATATCAATAATAAAAAGTGCAAACAAGTTCATAAAATCACTTGCTTCGATCAATTATTACAAAGTTATTGAACAAATTTATTAGGATTATTAATTAATAATTGTAATTAATTATTGAATATAAGCAAGTTCTTTAAGTATTTTTTGCAAACTAATTTTAACAGACGAAAAATTGTTTGTTACATGTTTGACATGGACAGAAATTCTTCCGAATTTCGCGGAGCACGGGCACGTGTGCGTCGTTTTCCGGTTCGCCGACACAGACATCGGCACGCCCTGGCCAGCATTACAGACCAGGGCGTGCCACTGTCTCTGTCCGCGGGTTTGTTTGTGCGCGTGAGCCGCCACCATCGCCGGCAGCTGAGACCAACTGTGGCCTTCTGGTGTTTGCCTGCTCCGGGACAGGTCGTCAGCGTGAAAAATGACCCGGAAAGGTCACAGCTGAGCTACCGCGCAGAGCGGGGTTATGGTCCGCGCGAGGGGAGGGTCACTGTTTTACTGCATTCGATTTCACCCGGAAGGCTGGACAAGGAACCTATAGGCTATATATGTTGGTGGGGGAGCCGGTAGCTCCGTGGTATGTCCTCGGACTGCCCCAGGCCCCTCCTCGCCCCCTCCCCGGCATCTATCTCCCGATATATAGCATGAGGCTGAATCGGATGAAAAAACAAATGTTGGCATGTTCCTATGTAGTAGAACTATATAGATGCTATTAGGATCTTCCTATAAGATCTCTAGGGCAAGTTAGGGCCACTAGGGTCACCCTATCATACTCAATTCGATTTACGGATTATATGACTATTTAGCTTTTAATGTCAGCATTATCTATATTTACACTTGATTATACTTAGTAGATATGCCGTCCGTTTTTCCAGGGTAGGCGCTCCCGAAGGCATACGACTGCTGCTGACGTGCTGCCGTTAAATCCCAACAATATCCAAAGTCATCGTCCATTCAAGCTTAATGTGAATATTTGCATGGCGAATGTCCCTTTCACGATTCATCCGTAGGTTTTAGGCAAAGGAATGCGGTGACATCCACTTATCTACTCCCACCTGTCTGAAGAGTAGATATTTCTTCTTGGGTGTGAGGTATGCGAGATATCTCGAGTCACACGTGAGGCACATGCCTACACTCTGTAGCATGTATTGTCTTGCCGGAGGACCACACGGGGAGGCTGGACAGTAGAAACCATTGTTCCCAGGTCTTATCAAACTTCATGCTTCGTCTCTATCTGCGCAGCGGAGTCCACTACATGTTCCGCGCAGCAATAAAAAGCGATAGTGATTAGCGGTGACCGGTCGGCGCACTGCGCTGATATACGGAGTCGAGGGGTTTGTTTGGTCAGTACAGGCGCTCTGATGCGACGCACGGTGGTGTCGGCCATTCAAGTATTCGATTGCATTTTTTTTAGAGAGAGAGAATCACGATTAATTTTAGAGAAAACCACTGATGATGGTTTTGGACCTAGCTTGAACATTCATTGCAGAGATGCATGTAATCCTGCAATTTTACCTATCGCAAAAATGTGTGAATATTTTATGTGTGGAGCGATTTTTCATCGATCTTCTGTTAATATTTGTCTTTCATTTGGGACAATTAAGGAGCATGCCTTTTGCTGCTTGGAAGAATGTTTTCATTTTTCGCTGCTTCAAGATAAAACAAAAGCAAGTTCTTACGACCTGAAGGAGATTTGGAGTGACTCAATGTTGTCGTCAGCTTTGACAAACTATAAGATCCCTTTGCCGTACCCAGTTTGTGTCGGATCTCATTTACAGGCATGCCACGTAGATCCGTCCGAATTGTCCAGGCAACAATCCTCTGACAATCAGCTGGCAACAATCAGCTGACAACAGCTGGCAACAAGCCATCAGCTGATCGTTCGGTGACCACTGACCGGCAAGAAGGCTGGGGAAATCCAGCTCCCAGTCTGTGGTTGATTGCCGAAATGATTGATAGCTGTGAAGCATGGATGGCTGAAGAGAACTTGACAAGTTGCCAGACAGGTACAGCCGAGAGACGAAACCAGAAGCGGAACATACCGTCTGGAGTTTATCCATGTTGCTCAACAGAGTGCAGAAGCTTCTTTGACTTTGCTTCGATGCAAGTGTTGTATTTACAATGGAAACAATTATCTTTAGGGTTAAGGGTATTCCCACAGGGTAGCTATGCCGCTGCGACCCTATTGGCCGAGTTGTCTAATGACGGCGGCCATATTGGTACTCACAAGAGCAGTCGGCGGCCTGTGTTAAAGGATAGGCGGTCGGGCACCCAGGCTGACATTTTACAATATATTTGAGCGAAAACTACTGGTGGTAGCGCAAAATGGCTCCACCACAATGTTTCAATTGAAATTAAGAATAATTCAAGGCGATTTTTTTTTGTGGCTAAAAAAATAAAAAAAGTCCTAGAATCATTTGGCATTCAATTTGGAACATTGTGGCGGTAGGTTCCATTTTGCCTCTACGTACTAGTAGTTCGCTTCATATATTGTAAAATGTCACCCTGGGTGCCGCCCGCCTATGCCTTTTAAAGGGATTATACGGGTTTTCCGTCCTGAAAGGAAATGCACTCTTTTGCAGTTGCATGTGCTTAAAAACACGTTTTAAGGACATATTGAGAGTGACCGTCGTTGCTCATTTAATCCATTATTTCAGCAATTATCAGCGTTTAAACTTTGAACTTTTCAAGACTGTATCTGATAAACGAGTACTTGATCGGCTTACTGTCCACACTTTTTTAATATCTATCCTTGGTTCCGGGTTGGGTTCCGGGCGTAGGTAGAGGACGGCTGCTATACCTCAGCAGTACTTGCAAAAAATACTGCGGTGGCAATCACCGAAAACTTTGATAACGTCCTTACGTAAAGAAGATGCAATTTCCAGAAAAAATGCTGGTAACCGTGGCCTTCTATCCACCTTGATAAGTACGTTTTACTATGTAACTCAATATTCTGGGAAAAACCCGTATAATCCCTTTAACACAGGCCGCCGACTGCTCTTGTGATCACCAAATATGGCCGCCGTCATTAGACAAGTATTCCGGCCAATGCGCCTTTCCATCTCTATAGAGTTCAGTGGGTATTCCCTTAGAAGCTATGCTGCTGCAAAATCTGTACGGAATGTTACATGAAAGTAAAATGATGGAAATTACATGAAGATTACCAGATAAATCAGGATTAATGACCAATGTGTTGCAGCAATGCGACTTGGCCTGAACTAATGCTGGATGCTCTAAGGGAGATTAAATTAACGGTACCATTGCACATTGAAATGCGCTTCGCCTGCTACACATGGGAGCATTGGGCGTGTTGCAGCCACATTGCGTCAACAGATCAGTTTTTGGCGGGGGTTCCCCTGACTGCACATCCTATCCCGCTCCAGAGGTCAGCCGAGGTCAACGGAGGTCAACGGAGGTCAGAAGGGTTATTCGATCGTGCCAGCTGGAAGCCTGGTCGCAGTGTGATTGCAGAAACGTGCGCGTACAAGGTCAGCGTTGATTGGAAGGAGCTAAGGCGTGAGTTCTCCCATTGACGCGAAGTGATCAGAGGGGTCACAGTTGAGGGAACAGGCGGGGTTCGCGCCTGGGCTTGCATGAAAATCGTGGCACTAGGGGATGCCACCGCTGAGTTCTCTTGGATAGCGGAGTCCAATCGGCCTCAAAACGTGGCACACGTCCTCAGGAAATACAGCTAAGGATAGTATTCTATTTTCTGGGCTCTGGGGTCAGTATTTTGGAGTTCGCTTATCAAATGGTTATGCAATTGATATCCCGAAGAGTTATACAATTCATTTATTCCCATTACATTTAATGTTACGATAATTTGAATGCCTGTGCCGCTGTATATATTGTGTTGTTTAAACATACCGACAGATCGAAACCACATTTGAGGAAATTGTGTGAGATGTTTGCACGGTAAGTGGCCAGATGTATTACGTAATTACAAGTACTTTTCATTACGTGATAACATTCAGCTTCTCAGTGATGTATGGGAGTCATTGTCACACCATCGTTTGTTCGAACTCTTGAACACGTCTGACCGCACCCACCTCTTGAATACTTGTATCTCGCTCGATCAGGGGATAGCGACAAACTATGTAGACGCTAGAGTGACGTGTGGCTACACTATCGAAATGACTTATACTGTATCATTCGGATCAATTTTGCTCAAATCCTGGCAGATTTAAGGCTTAGCAATGACATGACAGATGAACATGGCATTAAGTGCAACCGGGCAGATGCTGACTTGCAGGGGCGTTGCTTCTTCAGAAAAGTGGGGGATCTGGGAAAAACCGCTTTAAGTACCATACAAATCCACAAAAGTATATTATTTCTCCCCGGATTTGACCCACTTCCTCGTCCAAGTGGGATGGGAGGTTGCAGCCCCTCAATTGAATAGGAAACTTCACCCCTGCTGACTTGTGATTATG
>VOPJ01007015.1:0-25801 GCA_014673585.1 Semibalanus balanoides | reverse complement strand
AGAAAATCGTTGAAATGAGCTATATAACAGGAAATCGTATGAAAAATCAAAAAAGGAACAACCCAAAATGTGAAATATCCATCAGAGCAGATGGAATATTTTGCTGGTATATCGATTGGTGCGATATACCAGCAAAATATTCGACCGGCTAAACCGCCGACATGCGAGACCTAGCTCCTCTTTCGGCTATGGCGGACCATTGTCTGGAAATGGCGTCATGTCTGTCATGGCTCCAGGAACTGCAACTTCACCCACGGTAACCTTCCCATCCTTTTGATGTGGTGCCGAAATGTGCACAGTGAGCTAACACAGTTTTATTGCCGTATACATTACTGCAGCCGAAGGTGACGTGCACATTCCCTAATTAAACACAGCAAAAACGCGACAGTAGGAACGGTTTTGTTTAATTATTTGAACATCAAAGGTTCTTGCAACACTCTTTTCCTCAAGCAATCTGCAACGGCCCTGCTGCCTTCTGACTGGTAGCTGCGCTTGACTTTTGCAATAATTTTAGCTATCGCTTATGGTGTCACGGAAATAATCATGGTAATTATATAACCACTGAGATGAATGATACATTGATATGCCTAGGCTCAATATGACCGAAGTAGTCGTTGCACCCAAAAACCCCAATAAACATGCACTCGTATGTCTAAACAGTCATCGTTATCTCCTCCAGTTTGTTCACGAAAAAATGCAAAGCAAAAGTTGAAGCACCTGGTCAGAAACAAACATAAATATTTATACCACCTGCGATAAACATTTATTACCGATATGCGATGGATTTCCTGCAAACACTTTCATTTGTTGACCGATTTCTTGCTGCTCCTTTTTGCGCATCGCATTTGACAGATAGCCAGGCGAATTGTCCACGTGAAGTGCTTTATCATACTTGTACCAATCCCGTTAAGAGATATTGATGCTGTCCGATGTCGCTCTACCCGCCACATTGTTAAATTGCAGCTTGAATAATCCCGACACAATTGCAAATAGGCTGTACGTCATACGACCACAAGCAATAGACGGCGGCCACACGCTATTGTCAATGATCGATGGACTTCGTGCACTATCCCATTTGCAGCAGTATATGTAAGCACGTGGGGAATTCTACTCGCTTCTGCAGCTCGACATACTGTTCAATTGAGTCAGATGAAAATTCATCAACGTCTCCGATCTCTTATACCACATATCCAAACCCAAAAATCGTAGGTTGAGTGTCAGACCTGTGTCCTTCAGATTTATAATCGCTGAATATTAGTCTCATCATCAGTTTTAGCCGTAAGACGGCAGTACCGGTGTTAGCCGGTGATATGGGTGAGCAGGTCGCCTTCATTGGTTCTGCTCGGTGCACACACGCCGGTGAGACTTGCTCACCGGCGTGGATATCGGAGGCAATACTTATACTTGAATCGAAATTTCCCAGCCATTGTACCCTGTGCGGGTGGTATGCTGCACACCCATCATAAACCAAAAGCAGCCGCGAAGCTGGTGTGGGAAAACTTGACATTGAATTAGCACAGACGTAGTATCGGATATGATATGGTGATTAGTTTATGCTTTCGCTAATCTGGTCATTACTCATAATGAACGGTTGGTGACAAGCGTGTGACGACAACGTGACGAATTAAGGACTCAGCACAAAACTGCTTAATTTGTGTCAGGAGGCATACATACGACCTTAACCAAAATACATAATTATATATTTATGAGATACACATATGGTAAAGCTAAGCTATTTCAGAGGTAAATGGGTTTTAAAAGATTAATGAAGATCGTTTATTACTTCCGCGTTTTATAATGCTTCCACAAGTTTGTGAGGGTGGTCTCATATGTTAACATAAAAAGCAGGTACATTTTCCCGATATTTCGTTAAGATAGGCGAGAGGATAAATCAGTAGGTAGGTACAGAACGTCTGCTTCTAATTATTTGCTTATCGGTCCTAAATCAGTCCTAATCCAAAGTGATAAGCACTTACAAAAGCCAACTGGTCTTCTGTTACCCGGACCATCGAACACGCAATTCTCACGTGGTGTACCAGTAGTTGTAAGTGAACATTATTAGCTCAAATATGCTCAAGCATTGAGCTCAACTTTTAACCTCAAAGGCTTGACACAACTTTAAGTCGCTTGGAAAATTGTAGTGATGCTTATTTATATATGTAATCCAACTGGCGCCTCTTATAGCCCATTAGAGTGTTGCTGATGTCATTTTAGGGGTTTTAGTTTTAGAGGTAAAAAGTAATTTTAAAGGCGACGGTATTAACGTTCCACGCGGTGGTCATAGTGGGGTCTGCGGTCGGCTGGTGTAGGACTGTGCAGTCGGCTGATGTTGGGCTGTGCGGTCGGCCTGTGTTGAGCTGTGCGGTCGGCTGGTGTTGGGCTGTGTGGTCGGCCTGTGTTGAGCTGTGCGGTCGGCTGGTGTATAATTGTGCGGTCGGCTGGTATTAGGCTGTGCGGTCGGCTGGTGTTGGACTGTGCGGTCGGCCGGTGTTGGGCTGTGCGGTCGGCTGGTGTTGGACTGTGCGGTCGGCTGGTGTTGGGCTGTGCGGTCGGCTGGTGTTGGGCTGTGCGGTCGGCTGATGTTGGGGCTGTGCGGTCGCCTGTGTTGAGCTGTGCGGTCGGCTGGTGTTGGGCTGTGTGGTCGGCCTGTGTTGAGCTGTGCGGTCGGCTGATTCTGGACTGTGCGGTCGGCTGGTGTTGGGCTGTGCGGTCGGCTGATGTAGGGCTGTGTGGTCGGCCTGTGTTGAGCTGTGCGGTCGGCTGATGCTGGACTGTGCGGTCGGCTGATTCTGGACTGTGCGGTCGGCTGGTGTTTGGCTGTGCAGTCGGCTGGTGTAGGACTCTGCGGTTGGCTGGTGTAGGACTGTGCGGTCGGCTGATGCTGGACTGTGCGGTCGGCTGGTGTTTGGCTGTGCGGTCGGCTGGTGTAGGACTGTGCGGTCGGCTGGTGCTGGACTGTGCGGTCGGCTGGTATTGGGCTGTGTGGTCGGCTGGTGTTGGGCTGTGCGGTCGGCTGGTGTAGGACTGTGCGGTCGGCTGATGCTGGACTGTGTGGTCGGCAGATCTGTAGGAGTGGCGGAAGCTCAGTGGCCGCCAGTGGCCGCTCAGCCTGCGGCGGCGGTGTGCGGTGTGCAGGACTGCGGTGGCGTCAGCTGCTGCTGTTTCCGCCGCCGGTCCTCCCGTCCCTCTGCCCACCGCGTCTCCGGCCACCCCACATGTCGGCGATAAATCAGCTCCAATACAAACCCGACGCTTTATGATCCATTAGAAGTAAATCTAGCCTCGTAAAAAGACAGCCGCCGCTTGGAATGCGCCGATTGGCCGCTGATCGTATTATCTGATTCAGTGGCCATGGTATCCTGGAAGAAAAACATTAAGCGTGCTGGTGTGCTCTTATCGTGAGTATTGACGTCAGCGACAGTCGTTCCAGTTGAACGCCAGGGATGTTTCTGTCCGCTTGTTGCTCGCTGCATTCCCAGTGACACCTGGGCTGGGCCGGCTAAAAAGGCCAGCTTAGCGAGACAGTCGTTTAGCATGCCCGGTACACAGTCGCGCCGCGTCGCTCGCCCCCCGATTTTGCATTAGGAGCCGTCTGTGCGCCCGTCTCTGCGCTGTCAATGCGGCCGGCCGTGTCTGGTTCCGGCTGATGCGTGCATCCATCCCGGTCGCTTCGGACGCGTGCAAAGCGGATCGGCACGGCGCGCGACCGAGTCACCGTCGCCGCCAACAATGGGTGGTCTTTTTGTCGAACAGCGTCGCGACACGGCGCGGTGCGCTGTGTGTGCGTCTCTCCGCTCTCCCGCGCCGATCAAGGAGGCCGGTGCCGCCCGCCGCCGCCGCGCCCAATCCATCAGCCGCCCGCCGCCGCCGCGCGCGACGACTGGCTGTCAGCCGGACGGCCGAGAGTGGCGCGGCGCGGCGCGGCGCGGCGGCGGCAGTTGTGGCGCGCTGTCACCCGCGCCGCATCCCATTCACGCCGGTCGTGTCCGACACCGGCCCGGCCGCCGCTGCATACCAGTCATTCATTATGGTTACTGGCTGTTTGGAAACTTTTCAAAGGAGGTTAGCTTTAATGATAGTTTAGCTGGCGTTTAGGGGCGGCTGTGTGACGGCTGCGCGGAGGGGGGCAGCGCCGAGGCACGCGGGACGGAGGGGCGGCCGGTGCTCGATCCTCTCCCTCACCCTCCCCCCACGCCTCCTGCCGCCGCGCCGCGCCGCGCCGCGCCGCGCCGCACTAACCGACCACCAGGAATTCAGCCGGCCAACTTCAGGGCGGAAGGGCCCGCTGAGCAAACGTGGCGGCGCTCTCTCGCTCTCTCCGGCGCCCGGCAGTGGCGTGATACCGCGGCCCGCTGTCCGCGGTATCCCCGCTCCGTACTGACCCTCACGCGCCTCAGTCAGCTGGCCCTCGGTAGCTGCCTCGGTGATCGGATCACCTGCGCCAGCAGAGCGCACCGATGCCCTCCTGATCTGCCACGGCCGCTGCCGTCACAATATTTTCATTCCATTGTCAGCGTTCAGCGGCGGCGCCTGGACATCGTCCGTCGCCTTCCCGGTGCCGACCCTCGGAGCGCCCGAGCCCGCCACCCTCTGTTCTCTCCTCATTTAAATGCCGTATCCATCAGTATCAATTATGGTAGCCGGGGGTGCGCGGACCACACGGGCCGTTCTCGCCCGGACCGACCCCGGTTAACAAGGGTACAAACGACCAGGCAGATTCCAGCCCTGTTCAATTAGGGTGCGATACAATCGGTGCGCGCGCCGGGGGCCGGCCGGCCGGCGGACCGCTCCCCAGGTGAAACAACACCGGCCGGCCGCCCGCCGCAGCTCCTTAATTGATAATTGTAATGAGTGACTCGGGTGCTTTAATGGCTGCTCAGGCGACCAGCAGCGGCGGGTGGCTTTAACGACCGCGGCCGGCTGGACGGCCTTGTTGTCGGACGGCGACACGGGACGCTACTTGGCAAGTGTCCCCGGCGATCGGCGGCACTAAATCAAAGCGCCCTCCCGCCGCTGTCAGGCCGGTCGAGTGCTGGGATTTGTCAACATCAGAGCGGGGCGGTGGCGGCGGCGGGCGGCGGCGGGCGGCGGCGGCGGCGGGCGGCGGGCGGTGGTTCGAGGCAGATCAGCCGCGCCCGACCCTTTCAGCCGCTCGCTGCCACAATGGGCAATCAATCGGGGCCGGTCGGCTGATCTGCCGCGCTGCTAAACGGGTGGCGATCGCCCGACTGCCGCGGCGCAGTCGGATCACTGGAACAGCGGCAAGTCGGAGACGGAGATCACAGCAGCGAGCACGGTAGTCAGGCGCCGCAGCAGCTACGTAACCAGTGGCAAATGTAACCAGCAAAGCAGTTAAGCAATAGCACCGAGCAGAGCCTGTGATGGACTGGGATATTCCATTATAATATGTATCTATTCTGGTCCATTTAGTTGAGATTAGAAAGACAATTTTTGTGTGTGAAATTTGAATCAGGGACGTAGCCAAGGGGGGGAGCACGGGGGCCATGACCCCATTCCCTGAGAGAAATAAATTCACACTAGATAGAATGAGATTTTCTGAAAACCCGACCCTACCCTACAAACATCAGCAGCATATGGCTGAGGAGCAAAATGTGATTTTTTTCCGACGTGCCCCCCCCTCCCCTCCTGAGCAAAATCCTGGCTACGTGCCTGAAAGGAATTTATTTGCATGAATTTAAGATGTCTGCTCTATTTCAAGGTTACCCTATTCAAGGTAATCGGGAGGCTTAAGCTCCACTATTACCTACCTAAACTTATTGTTATTGATAGGCATATGTCTTCTCGATTAAATAGTTCACCCGTTGGCAAGGATTGTTTAAACAACAATACAAAACATTTGTATTGGATTGAATTCAATTTGATGAATTAAAATTTCAGAGGTTCATTGGATTTGGATAAGGCCTGGATGCAAACTTGATTGTTATGGATTAAATCAGATCATATTGTCTTATCATATCATATATTTCGGAATACATCCATAAAATGGGTTTTCGATTTTCCATCAGATTAATATCGATGGATTCATTACTTGCTCTTGTTGCACAGCACATAGCCATGCAACATGTAAAATGCACAGCCGGCGCAGCAACTGCAGCAACTAGCTGCAACACCAAGCTACTTCAGCTGCCGCCTATCGTTGAGCGAGTAGTCAGCTGTGGCGTTCCACCCACTCGCTGCAGAGTATTCCAACTCCACACAGATCAGACACTCCATCCATCTGGATACAGTGCAGACGAGGCCGCCGTCCGCCCGTCTGCCACTCGGATTCCCTGTAAACAAGCCGCCGTCCGACGGCCGGCATTCCCAAGATTTCATGGAAATCAGTCTGGGTCCATCGAAACACAGCTCTCGGACGTCAGTTGCATGCAGGCCTCACTGCACGACCCTGCGGAGTTCATTGTCAGCTAGCCGTCGACGGCGACACTTGCTCCGACCAGGGCGCGACGAGTCTGATTGCCGTCCCCAGATCTCGGAAATCAGTTACACCACTCGGCTGTGCATCTCCGGATTAACTCAATTTTGTCGTCCGGCCGGCTGCGGTCGTCTCAGATGACATTTTGTCACGACTGAAGCGCGCCGGCGATCACACATTTGTGAGATTCGCCGGCGATACGATCTCTCCGAGTCGCGCCCAATGCCGCGGCGCCGTCGGTGCGAGCGTGGGCGGCCGTCATCCCGCCAGCGAGAGCTGAGGTACAGTGAGGTGATCTGAGGCCGGAGCTGAGGTGGTCGATCTCGCCACTGGCGATAGCTAGCTGGGGCTTGACAGATGAATCACATGTCATCCGGCGCCGGGCCGGATCTCACGCGCCGCACGTCTGACCTCGGACAAACCCACGCCCCGTCCCGCTGGCCGTCCCGCCGCCGCCGCCCGCCCGCCCGCCCGCCGGATAATTGCGATGCATGCGACAGGGTCGTAAATCAATCACTGCATAGTGCAATGAGATATGATGTCAATGCAGCATCTGTTAGGCCGGTCCCAGTCCGGTCGCCGAGCGGTCGCCCACATAAATCTGACATCGGTAAGGCCACTGCAACGGTGGCCACCAGTGCCATCCGGGGATGGTCACCGCAACACGAAACAACAACGCTGGTCCGTCATCACCAGAATCGATCCGTTTCCACCAGAACTAAACCTCCATCACTAGAAATTAGCTGTCGTAACAAGAACAGAACAGTACCTATCACCAGAACAGAACCATCATCACCAAAACCGATCTGACATCGCAAGAATTTACCCGTTTTCGACCAAAACTAACCATTCACCACCAGATCTGACCCGTCACCACCGAACCTGACCCCTCCCCGAGCCTGACATCTGACAGCTGATCCGTCAACACCGGACCAGACAGCTGGATGAACGATGGTCACCCCCGCGGCCCCATCCATCCGACACGCTGGCTGAGCCGCGTGCCGCCACATCTGGCCGGACAAGCGGCCTCTCACGGAAACTCCTCCTCTCTAATGGACAGACGCCGACTGCGGACTGACCTAATGGACTGACAGCGCTGACCTAATGGACTGACATCCCTGACGTCCCAGCAGCCGACATCGTATCGATGCCACCCACTCTCCCGGCCGCCGGCTCATATAGATCGTGTGTCGCATTTGCATGGCCGAGTGGCGAGTCCGAAACCCAACTTCTGTCCACTTACGGGACATGTGAGATTGCATACATACGTACTCACGGCGGTACAGAGTGTCCTAGTCAAATTGCTTAATATTCCGTTTCATGTTAACACATTACGGCCGTCTTTGAGGGATGAGTCTCCGATGTGAATGCATTTTCAAGTTAAGGTCATGTGAGATTTTCGGTGAGCTCATATAAGGGAAAGTAAATGTACTTTTCTCATTCGTAGTGCTAAAATGAATCCTTGTGATGGTTGGCACCGCAGGGCCACTGTCACTATGGGATTTGTGCACCGCAAAGGCTTAAACCGTGTCTCACTCGGTTGACGGTGATGTAAGGGGGTCGTCTTCTCCATTAGTGGTCCATGTAGTGACTAGTGATGATGAACCGCATTGTTCAAACTGCATTATCGCATAGAGTAACAGTTCACATTGAAAGACGTTGACCTCTCTATGACATAACGGAGCAATGGGCATTTATGTCAGGTTGACCGAGGACCCTCTCGAAGCCAATAATAGACATTCTACCTGCAGACAAAGGCCACGTGCGCTCATCCAAACCAACCAGACAAATCGGCATTCAAATGAAGTTTAATTACACTCGGAAGTCAAAACCTCCTTAAACATCTGACTGAACAGCCAAATTGAAACTTTTGTCATGTATGACTCATTATATTTGATTAACGAACCTGTTATTTAAATGTCTTATGTCTCTTCGAAGAAGGAAGGGCAGTCTGCAGGCCTTGCTCTCCGTTTATACACCTCATAGGGACTATGGGTAAAACCGTGTCTCATACTCTGACTCAGACCCAGAGCGTGACTCACACCCTGTTCTGTTCTGTCTTCTGGTAATGACTGTAAAAGCCCGCCATTTAGTGACTACCAGCACACAGTGACGGTGAGTCAAACGCTGACTCAGTCACTGTTCTGACGATGACTTTCGGCCATCGGAGTTCTAATGGCGACTGCCCATCCACTCTACCTTTTTTAAACAGGAAACACACAAGGATTCAATTCACATCGACCTTCGTCGGTTCCACAGCGATCCTCTGTCCACAGATGAGACAGTGACCGTCTTCGCTCAGCTGAGACAGGCGGCCACTGTGAGAAGAAACAGGTATACCTGCTTCTCCTCATATGACACTCCGACCTCGGTCTTTGGCAGGAGCCGGGGCAGGGTGGACAGGGGGACATATAGGACTAGGTGCATATTCGGCCGGAGCCCGGGCTGGGCGGACAGAGGGACATATAGGTGCACATTTGACCGGAGGCCGGGCGGGGTGGACAAGGTGGACAGAGGGGTGCACATTCGGGTGGAGTCCGGACGGGGCGGACAGGGGGAACTGGACACGCGTCTGGCGGCCGGTTGCGACACGTGGCGCGGGGGCTGCGCCGCGGCCGCCGCCGCCGCAGCCGGCTGTCCTGTCGCCGGTGACCGATCGTCGTCCGCGCCGACTTTGAACGCCGCGACTTGTGTCGGCTTAGCGGCGGGCTGAGAGCGGTGAGACCGCCGCCGGCTGTCACCCCTGTCGAAACAACTCAGCTAAGCCGAGCTGCAGGAATGTGACGCTGTCGAACCCGCGCTCCGGCGCGACAGTGATTTCGCGAATTAGCCGCCGAGAGATGGGCGAACCGAACTCTCGGGGATTCGGTCGTATCGGACGTGCAGCCGGTATAGTTGAGAGAAAGCATTGACAGTAATACCCAAACGGTATAGCGATTTAGCCTGATCACTTCCATTGAACTAGTCTTAAGATCTTCTGTTGACTGTGTGTTATCATACTTGTGGTACATGTGATAGATCAGGATGAGTCGCCGTCGCTGACGCCGCCCGTCTCTTCGTTACAGCGCGGCAAGGAGAAGCTGAACACGCTGGCCATCTCTGTGATGAACCAGTGGCCGGGCGTGCGTCTACGAGTGACAGAGGGCTGGGATGAGAGCGGTCTGCACGCGCCCGCCTCGCTGCACTACGAGGGCCGCGCCGTCGACATCACCACGTCCGACCGAGACCGCAGCAAGTACGGCATGCTCGCCCGGCTCGCTGTCGAGGTCGGCTTCGACTGGGTCTACTTCGAGTCGCGCTCGCACATCCACTGCTCCGTCAAGTCAGGTATGTATTGTGCTGGTGTTATGCCGCAGTGTATCAGTTACATACCGGTCTTGAGAGCGGGCTGATCCCACCGCTCGGTTATATCATACCCCTTCTGTCCAGGAGCCGGCGACGCGCCCTCCTGAAACCTCGTCGCCATTGTCTGAGCAGACCCTCAGCCGGCCACAAAAGGGCCAGCGCGGTCCCATTTCGCCGTCAGCTATAATACCTCTTACAAATCGAAACAGATAGGAGGGTCGGCACCGGATGACTGCTGTCCAAACGTGTCCGTTGTCGGCCGGCGGCGACACAGCTCCAGCGGGGCCATTGAGGCGCCGCAGACGCGACCGCCGCCATTCAGTCGGTACCCAGTCGGTTTCCAGCGGCGATTTCTCGGTATTCGAGCGTGACAGTCGGAGCCGCGGCCGCTGCTCGGTCGGGCTGTGTCGTCGCTGTGTCGGGCGGCTTTGTCGCCGGCGGCCTGAAAGCACTGCTCGGCTCCGGCCCCGGTCCGCCCTCCCCCGGTCAGAGTCCAGTCAGCCGTCCGAACGAGCCGCGACAGGTGGTCGGGAGGTTTATCCGGGCGCGCTTTGTGGCCTGTTGTGCGAGCCACAAAGTCGACCACAATGCGGCGGCGCGACGGCCCACCTGGGGAACATAAACACGGCCCACTCGAGCGGCGTTCACAATCGGCACAAATTGGCCTGCCGCCCGCCGCGCCTCCCGACACCCACCCTCTCATTACCTCGTTGCTGATTGATTTAAATTGCCCCGGCGGTCTTGCATTCCCCGCCGGTGGTGAGCCACTTTTAATTTGTCGGCTGCCGGAGGTCAAGGCTGGCGCGGCGGCAGGCGCGGCGGCGGAGGAGCAGCCGGCAGCCCAGTCCAGCCCAGTCCAGCCGAGTCGGCAGCACTGCTCAGTCCTGCCCAGCGCCGTCCGGCCCGTCCGCACCGCTCTCTGCCTCCCCTCGCACCCCACAGCGCTCAGCACTGTAATTTCTCGGCGCCGCAGATAATCAAATGCGCCGTTCTCCCGGGTCATTTGTTCTGCGCTCAAAAGTCGAGGTAATGAGATATTGTCGGCGGTGTCCACGTTCCGGGCCGGCCGAGCCCGGCCTCCCCCGTCCCGGCCAGTGGACTCGCCTGGCGCTGCTGCCGGCTGATGGCGGCTGCCGCTGCTGAGGAGGTGTGCTGCGCTGCTGCGGTGCTGAGTGCAGCTCCTCCGCGCGGGCAGAGCGAGCGGAGAGGGAGTGGCTGGCTGGTTAGAGCGCTGCTGATGGCCACACTCCACTAACGCCAGCACGCTTTAATCCGTCAATAATGAGCCGGCGTGCCGCTGCTGGCCGCGCTGTGAGCTGGCTGCAGGCATGGCCGTTTTATTCCGCCGTTCATCAGACGTGAATCGGCGCGATGGTGCTCCGGCGAACAAAGACGGGGTTGGGACACTCAGCTGCCGGCTGCGGCAGTCCACTGCGCTGCGATGGACGACCTGGACACCCGCTGTGACTAACACGGCATGTCCCCGGCTAACCGACTATGGCTGGGTATTTAACAGTTTGAGAAGTTTTTTGTAATTAATCTTTCGTAATCCTGAAACGGCGCGCTTTATGGAGCTGTTGTTAAGTGGGCAAGTTAAGTTAAGTGGATAACAATTAAACATAGGTATATTCAATTTGGCTAACAAATGTTTCTATTTTACAACTGACGGCAGTTGTGTCTGGATATCTGGGTAAGCCATAATGCGAGACCCGGACGTCACAATCAAGGCCAAATATATCACTGGAGCTACGGTTTTGACATTTAACCCTATTCCCTGCGGGGGCAGATTCTGCCCCGGTGGTTTTTTGCTTGCCACTTATAAAACGTAAAGCCTATCGTCTGGAATCCTTGAGGCTTTTCCTAGAATTGAATTACACGTCTTGTGTTCAAATTTTGAAGAAAAAAATGACCCAGCAGAGGCGGTGCCAGACTCCTGTTTTTGGGAGAGTGTTACGAATGTGGTTGTGCGGCGCATTTTTCCTTCGTAGTTTGTGGTGTAATAAATGCGTCGGAAATATTGTAACTGCAATATACATCATATAAGCTGGAATTGTACATATTTTTGGGCCAGAAGCGCACTCAAGTGATTGTACAAACAAAATAGGAAAGGCGATAACCTTTCGTCAATTAAGGTCCAACTTCAATTTTAGTAAGATAATGAAGGCGTTACGCACATGGTGCCCCACCGTTGTTTACCTGTATTTGCCCTATGCGCAATATACTACATTTAACAAATGTACAGCAAATAATACCTACATGTGACGTTCATATCATCTCAAACAATCACAAAAAACATATATTTGTTATGAGAAAATCTCCCCCATTTACTTCCCGTGAATACGCATATGATTTGTCAATTTCGTACTTTACTTTTGATGTATTAAAAACCAGAAAGTTTGAAAGATTATATTGCCCTGCCTCAGTCTGCCCGATCATTTAATTCATTACAAATTTCAAAATAACAAAAACATCACAAATTGTGTGTGAAACGTGGCTTTCTGTGTGATATTACTATTGTAAATGTAAACAATTGCCTATGTAGATATTATGCAAATACAATATCATGCATATGCTTACAATAAAAACGATGTATATGATGGGTGAGTAGAGTAGGTATATATGTCATTAAATAACTACAACCAGCATGAATCTATCACACAGCGAAGCGCAAGCCTCTATATATCTCAAAGAGATATCGAGTTATTGTTCGTCGCATCCCATTCGGTGAATTTGATTTGTTTATTGTTCATTTGACTTATTTTAAATCGTGTATTCCATTCGATGAGCTTGATGTATTACAAAAGTAAAAACTTCTACTTTCGTTGTACGTTCTTTGGAAGCGGTTGCTCATGAACAGATGAGACATGCCAATTGTGAAAATTGTGAAAACTGCCTTGCTATCAACAAAGTTTCTGATCCATTAAATTAATAATTTCGTCAGCTATTGGCTAAAGTCGCCTGGCCGTATTAAATTGCAAGCATTGTTTTGAAAAATATAGCAGACATTATAAGCAGACGTCTGCTATATTTCTGCAAAACAATGCTTGCGATTTAATACGGCTACGCGACTTAAGCCAATAGCTGACGAAATTATCAATTTAATGGATTAGAAACTTTGTTCGTAGCAAGGCAGTTTTCCAAGCACTCTTCTAACCCTTGAACAGCAGAAATTTCAGTTACGGAGAAGATAAAGCTATGGCGCAACATTGTCTCAGCCCTTCCATTGTTAATGCCAGTATTAGGAGACTGCGCGGTTACCGACTGTCATATGGTGTGGGAACCGAGTGACGTGGGCGGGCGTTGCGACATTCGTTGGAATGTGCGGCGGATCGCGACTAGCCAGCCCGCTCAGGTGGCGGCGGCACATTCTCCGGCGTCCGGAGAGACGGCCGTGTCAGCAAATATTGACTGACCGCTTCCGGGCCGGCGGCGTTCGGCCACAGTGGGTCCAGTGACGTCACAGCACACACTCTGCCGGTTATCCTGGAACTCACTGGACGCCGTCACACGTCCGACACGTGTGTATAGTGCTCCTTTGTCTCTAACGACTCACTATAGCACCACTGAGCTAGGGCCGACAGAAACTGAGACAGCCGGGATCAGGTCAAATGAAGCTAACTCGTCATTTCGGCCATTGCTGTCAACAATGTCAACGTATTCGACACTAGTTACATATACTTGAAAAGTGCCTTCGCTGATGCCATTTGTATGTGTTCTTTAATGCTTACGTTACATGCTCGAGTGCGAAATGGACAGTGCATTTTGTGATTCTTCAAATATTGTGTACTTATTATTTCGTGTTTGTTATTCATTCAGTTATTGAACGGACTATGGACAGCATACCCGAGATTCGCCAAGAAAGGTCAACACAGCTCAAATTGTGTGTTCTAGAGCCAATGAAGCTACCCGATGTTTGGAAGACTAGACCCAATTAGCATGTTCATTTTTATTTTCAAATAACGGACTATACCTACCTAAATTCTTAGTCGAATTGTAGTTGAATACCAAAAGCCCAAATGGAAATCGAAATCGATTAGCATCATGCTTATGTTCAGCCGCTACACTTCAAAATCAAATCAAATCAAATCAAAAATAAAAGTAAAAGCCCGATGGACTCGTTCTTGGGAGCCAGAAACGTTCAAACATCGCATATAATATGCATGACAGTATTTTAAGAATGTGTATTGCGGAACAGCATCGTATATGAATGTGTAATGCGGAACAGCATCGCACATGGAATGTATTACCGCACAGGTAAACACCGTTCCGGCGTACAAATGCGTATTTTTTTTCTGAACATCTCGGGAAGTCGAACTTTTCAAGCTCTACCTAATCATAATTCCTTGAGGTCGATTACCTATGTCTTTTTATATAATCTAATCGAGGTCTTATTTATTCGATGACGTGTGTAAAATATGTAAAAATGTTGCTGCTTATTTTGCTTTCAGCTGGCGAATTAAGTGCATTCAAGTTTCACGAATAAATAACTATACAACTTGGCAGCTCTTGCTCATTATGGTTTGACTTACAGGCATTTTTGTATGCATTTTTGAAGCGAATGAAGATCCATTCAAGACATCAATATTTTCAAGACATCAATATTTTCAAGACATTAATATTTTGATGTTGTACTTTATACTTATGTTGAACATAACAAGTTTTATTCGGAAACCGTGTTAGATATAGCTCGGTAGCTGGTTGAACGCCTATGTTTATTCCTCAGCAGATCTGTTTAACTCGCCTCTCTCTTGTCGCATGTCTTGCTCTGAGTGCTCTTGACACTTTCTTATAGTGCATTCCAGCACATAATGTCTAGTCGTGCTGCAGTCACAGCACATCCTATCTTGTTTTCCCATACCACGCTGAGAGCCGGCCGTACTGGACCTGTGGTGCTCGGTGCTCCCCAGGCGCGGATCCAGGGGGAGGCGCGTGGGCACGCCCCCCTCCCCCTGAGCCGGGTCTCGCCTATGGCGCGCCCGTAGGGCGCAACTTTTTGTATTACGCCCCCTGACCGAAATTCTGGGTCCGCGCACTGCTCCGACATCTTGCGACATGCTCTGACTCAGCTCACCCGTCCCTATCCTATCGCCAGTCCACCCACCAGCCGTCCCTGGAAGGCCGCCAGTCCTTCAGCGCATCGCAAATCAAACGCCACATCCGGCACGAGCAATTACACAGGCTTGTTATACCACCCCCGCCGACCGCGGCGCTAAAGTGAGTGGCCGTGTCGCGTGGCCCAAGTGAGCGACCATGTCGTATGCAATCAGCTGATCGGCCGGCTCGGATCGGCCTCGTCATGACATCAGCGTGACACGCGCTGGGTCCGGCGGCGGGTCGGCCCACAGGCAGGGGAGACGGCGGACCCCCGGCGGACGCCGTGTCCGACGCGCTGTTAACACTGAGACGATAAGACACACATCACTGATGTGACAGCGGCCGACACTTCAGAGGTCCGTGTCGGAGCCGAGCCCGCCCCGACGTCACCCACTCTGCAGCCGGCAGAAGCTCGACAGCAGCTGCAGCAGCGGCGCGTGATGGCTCCGAAGCTCGGGCTCAGTGCAACCTCCTGATGGCGGCGGAGATGCACGTGCTGGTGACCCTGCACGTGGTATGAGGGACGATGGTGTTGCCTGCAATGTTAATTGAATAATTATCTTCTGGCTGACATGGATGGCGCTAAATTGCCGTGCGATGGCCGAGTGAGATTGGTTGGGGATAGGATGGGATGTTGATTGTGGAAGCTGAATGGGGCAAAATGGCTGGTCAAGTGCTAGTTGCAACGTAGAGATTGGTCTGACAAAAATGCGTTTCATTTTATTTCGAAGATTGCGTGCTTCCCGCAAGCCGTCAGCATTTAGTTTACTGGTGTTATATTATTTCATAATTCATTCTGATATGTGAATGCAAATCCTGAGGGCATTATTAATTTGATGTCGGAGTATAATCACTGCCTTGATTTTGTATAAGCTCTTAAAACATTTTTTGTTTTCAACTGAATATATTGCGCGAATTTTAGTTTGGCTGATTATTTGATTCATTTATTTGGGTGTTTGTTTTTTATGATTATTTGATTTGATCCCCATTACCTATATATTGATCAGCTCTTATAGCCGGCATACGAGCTCATATGTCAATAATAGAAGATCGTATGCCTCATTAAGTTGCGTATTTTGGTTACTCTTTAATTTCATTGTTTGACTAAGATGCTCATCATTGCCACTCATTCCACTCTCTAAATTCGGACACCTGTTATGTATGGTAAAATAAACGAATTATTTTATACGCAACCTAAAATCGTATTGGCTTCTTGCCTGACAGCTAAATGTATACAAACGTTTTTTTTTATCGTAGCCTTTCTACAGAGATTCAAGACATCCTTTGAGAGTTACATC
Source organism: Semibalanus balanoides (assembly GCA_014673585.1). Taxonomy (NCBI): domain Eukaryota; kingdom Metazoa; phylum Arthropoda; class Thecostraca; order Balanomorpha; family Balanidae; genus Semibalanus; species Semibalanus balanoides. Next base: position 9,631 of record VOPJ01007015.1, on the reverse strand, counting down.
CACCACTGTAACATTTTAACCAGGTGAAATATAAATGTATCGACTTCTTTAGCACATCGCACAGAGTAACGTCCTTAAAGGGAAATAATCACCTTTTCCTACAAAAATGGAGTTATTATTTGAAATCGATAGACAAGACAAAAGTATGTTATAAATTTATCACATTTTGAATGAAAAAAACAATACTAAAAGATATCTCAAGCTAAAATTGATAAGCGATCCACGATACACGACCTGTACTTGTAAGCTGCTTACAAGTATCTTTTCCTCATCAAACTGCGGACTTTTCCCGTATTTTTTGTGTTTTGCAATGGATTTTTCTTTTGAATAAATTTGGTCCGAATGTTTTGTATGGATGGCTTGCCGATGTCAGGACCCTTTGCCCGACATGCCTGGACAGTGGACACGGTCCGCCCCGCTCACTGACGTCCCCTGACCTTGAGTGCGACCGCTGCCACGGCCGCAGGCCCATCCCAGTAGGAGCAAATAGCGAGCGCCGAAGCGACTTCGAATCCGGCTGCCACTATCGGGATAGGGTCAGACCGTCCAACGGCTCTCCATGAGCTTACAGGGGGAATATAAAAATATATGGTGGTTCTGGTTTGTTGGTGACTATATCGCCCGTAGAACCCTATATATATATAACAGCTATTCAATGAACGCGTAACCAAATTAGCAGTTAGATGTGCGTCTAATATGGCGTCCTTTTAGTGGTTGTGACTTGCGACGCTCAATTTGTGAAAATTGCTTAATTTATTTTCAACGTTAGGAGTTTTGTAAAAAAATATAGTTGTATACTACACTATGCTTCATAAAATCATGAAAAATAATCATGTATTCCCCAAAAATAACAAATGATACAAAAACAAGAAACTACATCAAAAGCTTATTGTGCGTTTTCACAACGTCCTACCTGTGCTTAATTTAGTGTCGGCGATTTGTTTCACGGACATTGCCCAGCGTTGAAAAATTTGAAACACCGGCGCCAGATATGGCGCGATTAAATAGTGATAGGAAAACACTGTTCATGCGTTTCGAAAGAAGTATGTATATGTACTTGCTTTTAATTTGTAAAAACTTACAACATTGAATAAGGGAATAATTGTATTTGATTTTCTTAAATTAAAATTAAATCATTGTTGAATCATAACGGAAACATAAAAAATTGTTGCTAACAAAAAACAAGGTGATTATTTCCCTTTAAGAATTGTACGATTGCCAGGTGCTGGAATTGCAGCCAGCTCCAAGGACGGTGGCGGAGCGCTGTTCGTGTCGAGTGAAGCAGTGATTGGAATGCACCAGCTTAACCCGAGGCGAGAAGCACCGATAAAGCTTGATTGGCCTCCTCTGAGTGGCTGCGTTCTGATTGCTGCCGTCAACTCTGCAATGGCCGCTGCATTGCCGCTGCAGGACGCGATAATCGGGAGTCGGGATTGCTTGGAACTGCAGTATATATTCGTCCCACAATTCCAGCAATAGATATCTTCACCACTGGGACTCTCCATATTTATGCCTTGTTTAGACCACCTTATGCTTGAGAGTTGTGTTTTTTCGTCGAAATCCCCCGATCCGAGATAACAGCAGGGAATCGCCTGTTAGTTACCATACACTTAAGTTACCCATAACACATGCGCCCCACTCCAGCTAAGGAGAGTCGTATATCACCAGCGATGCCCTAATTGCGACTGCGCGGCTCCGAACCGCCGGCGGCCGCGGTTATCTCACGCTGATAACCACAGCAGCAGCGGCGCTCAGTCGTGTGTTAAGTGGCCAGCTTCTGTCTGCGGCTCGCTCAGACCGCCTACACCGAGACACGGGGGACCACCAGAGCCGGACACCTCGTCAAAATCACATAAATCATTCAATACAGCAACATGCCAGAACGGCGGTCAACACACATCGCCACGCGGGCGCCGGACATCGGTCACAAAAACCGGTCTTATGATCGCAGACGATACCAGCCGGCATAATTAGGCTGTTAAAATTATATCGGCATTGAAAAACATGGTGTGGTGCACAGGTTAAGTACAAAAAGTATTATCCAAGTCAATAGTACATTGTCTGGCGCCCCATTAAATAGATACTTAAATCCCTTATATAACCACAATGAGAAGAGTATTATGGATAGGTTAACTAAGAACTATATAAGTATTTCTTTGCATATACAATATGCATGCTCTGAGTCATATAGGACGCCAAAGGCTTCCATTACAGATCATCGATACTTTATCGATATCCGGCTATAGGTATATATACATTTAAAGCACAACATATGTGCTTGCGATGATAAAGTACCTATATGTTCTGTCATTCAGCAGGCTGAGAGAGCTTCGCTTGCCCCTTTGCGTCCTAAACTCCCACGGGAGTGCGATAAATGAGCTGCGAATCCGTTTTTTTCAGGATTTAATGAGCTTACACTCGCACGGTTGCGCAGAGCGTCAAATTTTGAGATCATCTTTCTAAGCTGGTCCCGGCACTCATCATCTAGAGCTCATTCACGCTGTTTAGGCCGTCTTATCAAAGCTTAGTCTACGCAAAAAGGAAGAAGCTTATCGCAGATATTGCTATTATTCGCTGAAGGAATTTCCAATTCCAGTATGGATCCTTTAGGAGGCACTACAGCTGCTACCTACATAGTACTTATGCTGGTCCATTATATACGACAAAGGTATGGAGGGTGAACTATATTGTTCCGCTGTGTAACAGGGGACGTTCGGAAACTATCGGACAATGTGCAGTGGATGTGTAGCTTTTGGCTTTAAGTGAGAAAAATGATTTTCCAATTAAATTAATTCCAAATATATTAAAAGTAAATGAAACTAAAATATATAATTAACAAAAAAAATTGCAACCATGGTTTTAACATCAAATGAAGCCATAATAGCATGTATGATGTAGATAGATCAAATAGCATGCCAAAGTTTATATGGAGCTATTGCGACAACCTCAAATGTCATGGCCTTAAAACGACTAATACTCCGTGCCATATGTATAGCCGTTTAGCAATAGCGCTTCAGCTTCGAGGAGCCTCTGCGGTCGAGACCAGCCATGTGTTACGAGCGACCCGACCAGTCAGGGCTGGCCGGCCGGTAATCAGCGGGTAACGCAGTATAATGCATACTCTGCGATCATTGTAGCTCCACTGAGGTCACACCGAACTGTTGGTATAGGAGCGACGATCCTCCGATGCAGTTCAGAGGCGCGCAGCGCACCCATACCCGGCAGGCGGCAGATGGCGCGAGTGGTATCATAAAACACATTTTCGCGCAGTTAAGCCGGCTAGGTAGACGATGAAGACCGAAGAGTGACTCCATACCGCCATTTTCAGCGTAGTTCCGACCTGGAGTTCACATGAAATGGCGCAACACGGACATTTTCGGCGCAGTTTCGCGAGGCTTCTGCCGCGAAATGGCGTGGCGCCGGCAGTTTCGGAGCAGTTCTGCCCATGCAGCCGGTCTGTGGTGGCGTGAAGCCATGCTCGCCGCTCGGCCGCCATTGAAGTGTCGGCCCGTCCATCGGCGTTGCATGCGGCGCTGTTTAATCCGGCGATATCAGGGTGTGAGGGGCTGACCGGCGGGTGCGGCGGGCTGGCTCTGCGGCCGCTCCTCGCGCCGCGCGGCGACAGCGGGCTGGCCGGCGGCAATCGCAGACACCCCGCCGGCCGCGTCGACGGTCAATAGCTGTCGGCTTAGCGGCGCGCTGGCCAGCCCGGCCAGCCCGCTCACCTGTATAAGGTGTGACAGACCGACGCGCCGCCGCCCCGCGCGCCGCGCGCGCCCGATTGAAATTGATCTGCACTCCAGCGGCGCGGCATTGTTCACCGCCAGTAGAATCCTCACGGATGCAAATCGGCCCGGCGGGGGCGGCCGGCGCTCCCATTGTTGGCATGTTGTGAGCGCGGCGCGGCGGCGGCCGCCTAAACCGATTAGCCGCGATTACAAAGGCGACAAGTCGACCCTGTGGTCAGCGGACACCGGCGACACGGCGGCCCGGGCGGCGCCCCACATGTTCCCACCCCCTGTCCCTGTCCCTGTCCCTCTGCGCTGCTTATAGCTCGACGTGTAGCGGCGGATTAGGGCCGGCCCGACAATAGAGGCGACACTGACACCGCGTCACTGCTCAGTTCTCCGCGTGGTCAGAGACCCATGTCCGTTACTCTCTTCCTCTCTCCGTCTCTCTATCTCCTCTCCTCTCTCCCACTTCCCTTTCTCTCCCTTCCCTCCCTTTCTCTTTCCCCATGTTACCTCTCTTACTCCCCTCTCGCTCTCCATATTTGTATATCTATTTACATTCCTTTAATTTCTTTAAAGTCATAAGTTGACCACTTACCATCACTCACGTCACTTTCCAGAAGAACAGAAACACCAACAAAAGACACCTCAAGCCCCCATGCAATATCAGCAAACATGTTGTCATTTGTTTTTATCCTCCAGCCATACTGACCATCACTGAGCTTGTTACTCCGCACCACTGCCGTGTCATGCCACGCTTGTGACCCTTGAGAGCCGAGAGGGCGCACTCCCCATCCCTGCAGCTCCTCAGCTCTCCTCGCACGTCGACACACAGCACGCCGGCCCGTCTGGCGCGTGATCTTAATGGTCCGGTGAAACTAACGGCCCGGCGCGCACTGCACCGTCCGCTGCGCGAGGCTCCTCCGGCCTCCCATCGAGCTGCAGCTGACCAGCCGACCGACCTCACCACCCACCGCCGCCAGCCGCCCCAGCTTTAATTGAGATTAATTTGTAATCGTGTGTAGCCAGGAGAACATTTTCTCATCGTTACGGCCAGCGCTGCAGTCGCCGCGGCATTCAACACCGCCAGCTAGCCGCACTAATGGCATGCCTAATTAATTACCGACGGCTTGGCGGCCTAGATAGTGGCGACTCGACATCCATACTGATTGGCGCAAGTCAGCGTGCTGGCAGGTCCGGACAGCTATCAGAACTGCGCCGGTTGTTTCGTCTGCAGACAACAGACGCGCAGCTGCTGAGGCGGACCAGACTGGAGGGTTCTGAGTCGGCGATGGAGAGATGGTGCTCTGTTGGTGGATGTCCGGGCACTCGGGACTGTGTTGTTGTCAGAGATCGCCGTGTTCCGATGCTGTGTGACGTGAATCGAGACAGGCCGATAACGACCAGCAGCTACTGTGACCAGACTTATCGCGGGAGGGAGGCATCTGAACAATGATGTCGCGGTACTTATGAATGCCGATAACGTGTTAACCTTCTCAGACACCTATAACAGCGGATCGGTAGGGTGTCTACCTCATGTATGCACATACTTGTGGTACCTATAACCTACCTGCCATTGACGCAATGGCTTAGGTATCTCTTCTTAGATTATTTAATGCGGGAAATCGGTAGTGTTAATTGGCAGACACCGATGGCATGGTGGCCATACGGTGGGGATTAAAATAACATAAATGCTGTTTTGAGGTAAGGTGCCTATATGAAATTGGAAGGAAAATGTTTTACCTGCTTCCAGCTTTCTAGGCCAACCGAGTGCCTCACCAGAATTCAGTCACGACTCAGCACTGAGTCTGTGGCTCGCCATACGAACTGATGCCGACACCGACACACAAATAAGGGCTCTAATACCCGGGCCGTCCACTGCTCGGTCAATATTGGTCCATCGTACCAGGGAACGGCTCGTTTCGGCAGCAGCTGGCGTCCTTCAGGCCTCTCGCCGCTACGGGGGCCACGTCGTTTGCCTTCACCGTTCTCACCGTCCTTTCGGGCGCGTCGGCGCAACTGGCGACAGCAGCGCCCCTGGTGGCGGGCAGCGGCAACTGCGGCGCAGATGGCGGTGACAGGCCTCCCTCGGTCCGCTGGAGATGGTATCGCCCCCGATCTCACGCAGATACAATGATGAATACCTGAGTGTGGCCCGCCGGCTGACTGCGGCCGGCTCGTGTGCTCGGCTAGCCAAACAAAGCCGACGCACACCCTGCGGTGTCAGGGAGAGGCGTTTTTCTTCATGGTGAGGCGCCTCAGACGTCCGTCCAGGTGTCACTCTGTGTACCGAGAGCAGGACAGGACAGGAAGAGGAAGGAGTCTGGCGGTACTGTGGGATCCTAAAAACATCTACACTGGTATCCTCACACCTGGAGCAGTAATTGTGGAATGGAACGAACGGGACGAGAGCAAACGTTTCATAAATATGAGCGCCAAACGACGTGTAATGAATGCATCCTTTGTTCTTGTGCTATATTATTCTGGTTCTGGATGTGAGTTCTGCTGATGATGCTCAGCTCTGACCGTGTTGTCGATGTTGTTGGAGGCGTCTGACCATCGGATCACTGGTGCTATCACAGAAATCTGACCGAGCTGCCTGTCTCTTGTTGCAGAATCGGTGACCCGTGGCCGTCACGGCGGCTGTTTCTCGGCTGACACGGAGGCCACGCTGGCCGACGGTCGGCGGCGCCGCGTCGACCAGCTGCAGCGCGGAGACGTGGTGCGCGCCGTCGACGAGTCCGGCTCGCTGGTCGACAGCGAGGTGATCCTCTGGCTGGACCGCGACCCGGCCGAGCGGCGCCTCTTCTACCGGCTGAGCACGGCGAGCGGCCGCCAGCTGACCGTCACCCCCGGTCACCTACTGTACGTGCTGGACGCCGACAGCGCCGCCGCCGGCAACCACAGCGCACTTCACGCCAGAGTCACCTTCGTCAAGCACGTCATCGAGGGCGACTACGTGCTGGCGACGGCGGACGGCGGCGCTGTCGGTGACGATGCCGGCGGCGCGGCCGGCACGGTGACGGCCGAGCGCGTCACCGCCGTGGAACTGGTGTACGAGCGCGGCGTGTACGCCCCGCTGACGCGGCACGGCACTCTGCTGGCCAACGGCGTGCTCGCCTCGTGCTACGCCATGGTGGACGACCAGCAGACGGCGCACGCCGCCTTCCTGCCCGTCCGCTGGGCGGTCAACGTGCGCGAGTTCATGCTGCACTTGTTGGAACACTTTGGCGCGGCGCGGGCGGTGCCGGCGCGCTCGGCCCACTCGGCGGCCCAGGAGCCCAGCTCGGGTGTGCACTGGTACGCCAGTTTTCTTTACTCTCTCTCCGACTACGTGCTGCCCCGTGATATAATGCTAAACTAAGCGGCGGCCGTGGCAGGGTGGGCTCCGCGGACAGACTGGGGCGGTTCGACCCTGGACGGCGACCCGGCGCCGCCGTCACTCCGCTGTGCATAGTGTACTTAAAGTGAGAATAGCCGTGATGTGAACACGTTGTTAAGCCGCTGTGCGCCCGTTAACTGGTCGTCAGATGTGAGTCCGCCGAATGAACGTGCGTTAATTGTTGCTGCGAGTGTGCTTCACATGTGTGTGCGAGTGCGAGCGTTTATTGCGTGGTGTATGTTGGTGTCACATTTTATCATTAACTCATCCAGAGAGGGAGCTATTTATTTGCTGACGGTGACCTGGCCGGCAGCGCTGTGTCCGGTCTGGCTGACTGGCAGTCTGTGAGTGGCCGTGCGCGCCTGTGGACTGCTTCGGCGGGAGTCCGCCTTTTGTCGCTCGGCAGTGAGTCCAGCCGAGGCTGCTGCAGCTGGAGACCGCTCGATGGTAACAAAATAGACGTGTGACAATCATGAATCGCATCTTTTTGAACGGCGACATGAATCGGGGGCTCAGCGAGAGCAACGAACAGAGAAAGGGAAGGGTAGGGAAACGCATTTCCCAGAGAAGACGCGGTCTACTTATCTCGCCGATAATTATGCCAAATTCGTATTATGCTGATACTATAAGTAAACACGTCTAAAAGCGTGGAGTTAAACACGCGCACGTCACGAGATGTCTGCGACAAACACAAACAGCCGGGGAGGCTGACTTGTGCCCCCCCCCCCTAAGTTTCGGAAACCGCGCAACGTAGCGACAAGCGAAAAACGGCGTTAAATAGCTCGATGCCAGCTCTATGGTAAGTAAGTCAAGTATTTAGGTCAGGTCAATATTGTGGTCACCAGAGGTCATCAGAGGTCAGATTTTCCGGTTTTAGGACTTCGCTCCAGAAGCCCTCATATATCTCGGGAACTATGATAGCTGAGAACAAACGGAAACAATAAGAGAAAGCTCATGGAAAGCGCAATCGCAACCGAGTCCTGATATTTTAGATATGTTATGTTTAATAGTTTAGGCTCCAGAGGTCATCAAAGGTAAAACATTATATTTTTTGGCAAGCTGTTTTTTTTGCCAATAACATTTCATCTGATGAAGATAAGGCAATAATATTGACGCCATAAATGCTTGTCTCGTCAATGCATTTTGAAGCATATTAATGATGACCTGGTAAGGTTAACTTCAAAATTTGACCTCAGGTCAGGGCATTTGATGGTCATGGTATTTTGCATATTAGGTGACGCGGCTCAACGAGAAAAACACAGCTGGGCTGATCCACCACTTATATCGTATCTTTTTATATCAAGAGTTATTAGCAAAAACATGGCTGATGACCTTCAGACCCTGCGCCTGGCTTCATTCAAGAATAGAGAAGTAAAATTACTTAATTCTAAAATAATTGGCTTCTTGATCCGTTACATATTTTCTGAATAGGAAGCATTTGTATAATCTCCCATACAATTATAATGGGGTGGTCACGAAATTGACCCGTCCTTAGGTCACTGATTTTGAGAAAAAAATGTAGGTAGAAGGTACGAATCGTAGGTATGTATGTACGTTTGAAATTGAACAGCCCAAAACTCTGGTTGTGGTATGACCACAAACGTTTTTTGAGGTGGGGTCACGTGATCTGGCCTGTTGATCTGACCTGAGATCAGGGGCGGATCCAGGGAGACCAATGAGCCATTCCCCCAAAAGTTTCTGAAACTATTATTATCCCCCTCAAACAAACAAAAAATGTCAGGCAAACGTTCGGCCTCTGCAAATTTATCGTAAAAATTGCATTTGCACTTTGCAGCAGTCAAAAATCCAGCTATCCACAGAAGAAAAAAAAACACGCCGCTTCGCAGCATGACCATGGTTGGAGCTTTTTAGATAACGTTGGTGCGGTGAATCACATTGCCTGGTTGTTTTGAATAGTTGAAGTGAAAAATGGCCATGTTAACGCCAAGACACGTTTAAATCTGTCAGAAGTTAGTGGGGCAAAGTGGATAGTTGGTGGGGGTGGCCCCACCATTTGAATAGGAGACTCCACCCGTGGGACTGGGCATGATACAAGTTTCGCAATTCAGCAAATTTGGAAAATGGGGAAGTGAATTGCATAAGTGTCTGGCAGAGGCTCTCCCTGGCGGTAATTGGTCCCCTGGACTCCAGGGACCAATTTTTTTAATCATACCATGGATGTGCATAGTGCATTCAACCAGGAAAAGTGGTTACCTAAGGGATAGTTCCATGCCTGAGGCTTGGATCCACTCACAGTCTGGTCTCAATATAACAATTTTATTTTCCACGACCTAAAATAAACAAAAAAAAGCCACTTCGCGACATCACATCAGTGACCATCGTCATAAAGAAACCCATCGGCTATCGTCATCCTTTTCGGTTCGTCGTAACGCTGAATTGAATTCATATAATTTTTAGCTTATTATCCTTTACAATTCTTCAAGGCTCACTTTATCATAGATATCTATTGAATGAGTTACCAGCAGCAATCAAAAATATCATTCAACCAGCACCACAA
>VOPJ01007014.1:0-30682 GCA_014673585.1 Semibalanus balanoides | reverse complement strand
GGGGGCCCTGTGTCCATGGGGGCCCATGTATGCGCCAGGGGGCCCAAATCACTTACCGCGGGTGGTACCTTGGCGAAATCCTGGATACGCCCTTGCCCATGATAGTCTCAGATATACACTGATAAATAACTCTTTGATTATATTAGCGTTTACAGTTGCATTGTGAAACCGAAAAGTAACATTGTATAAAAACAAGTTTTAGTGTCGAACAGTTTTAAGAACAAGGAGTCTTCTTTTGGAAAATATAAAAATAGGAACCAAGGTTAGTCTGCATTTTAGTCTCAAGGAGAATGCCGTGCCTATAGCAGAAATACTCAACACGTTCAGTCTATTTTGAATAAAGAAAATGAACCAGAAAACTGGACTCTGAGACCTAAAATTGGTACGTTGTTTAATGTTTTGCTAGTGTACCTTGACACGCCTGAAGATTAGAATCCAGTTTCAGTGATGCTGAGGCTGGATGGCCACCTATACTTTTTCCATTAATTCTCCAACATTTGTTTTTGCATCGCATTGTGAGTACCTATTTGCCTCTCACATCGCATAAGGTAAAGGTCAGGTCATGTCAGGTTATATCAGGTCAAGTCAAGTTAAAGGTAATAGGGTGGTATTGTAGTGCGTGTAACGCGCAAAATTATTCACAGTAGTGAAAAAGCACAAAAGGGTCTCCTACCAAATACTGTTATGATAAATTGTTCTCCAGACCCTGGTCTCCAAAAAAAATGCTAACAGATCCTTGTCCACCTGCTCTCAGGAACGAGCATCTATGATTCTGTCCGCTATTCTCTAACGCGTTGCTAATTATTTGCTTATAACCAGTATTTTCAATGACCACTTACAAACTGTTGACTATCATCATCAAATTAAAACATACAACGAGCATACATATGAAAAGCAGTCCATATCGTTTGGCAAATAAAGAAAATACGTTCATTAACACATCCTCCTAGACACGTGCTAGCGACGCCGACGGCCTCGTTTCTATACAAAACATCTAAATAGGGGCTTCTGTTCAAGCTCAGTCGACTTCCCAATGTTTTTACTTTAACTGTCAAGTGCCGTCCCAAGCTCTAGATGACAAAACCGGACGCTGAAAAACCTCCGGACCTGGCCGCAGACACAAACATACACCATATAAGGAAATGCACAGTGGACAGCGGACGGTCGGGAGGTTTCCGGCAGCTGGTTGCTTGTTGGCATCATCAAGGCTTCTTTAAAGACCAAGACTTATCACTTTATATGGGTGACTCTTCAAAGGAAGAGAGTTGACAGTGCGGCTACTGTAACCGGCCGAGCCGTTCTCACCGGCTCAGTCGCCTTGCCGACGTGCTGGAACAGCTCGGCACTGGTCTGCAGGGCGGCACGCAGCACTTGTGACCGCAGGTTCTTCATCTGCTTCACAACGGAGGCCATCACGGCCTTCAGGTCACTGCTGATCGTCTCCGGATGGTGCCGGAAGAGACGGACCAGGTCTGTCAGACCCGACACCTCCCGCTCCCTGCCGGGGTCACCGTTAGCTGTCACACACTGTCACACGCAGTCAAACGCAGTCATAAACTGCCATACACTGTCACTCACTGTCACACACTGTCACACGCAGTCAAACGCAGTCATAAACTGCCATACACTGTCACACACTGCCATACACTGTCACACACTGCCATATACTGTCACATACTGTCACATACTGTCATATACTGTCACATACTGTCACATACTGTCACATACTGTCACACACTGTCAAAAACTGTCACACACTGTCACATACTGTCACACACTGTCAAAAACTGTCATACACTGTTACTCACTGTCACACATTGTCGCACACTGCGACACACTGTCATGCACTGTCACGTGTGTTGAAACATAGTTACCAAGTCAGCGTACCAAACTTGCATTCCAGCCGGCATGCATTCGATCATGATCGCTGTCAGTCACCCAAATAATTGATCGCACGATGCTGGTTGGTTTATGTGATGGGGTGAGTTGGTCACGCGTCTGCTGAGTTATATCGAATCAAGAGATCAATGCTCATTATTTGAAATATACAGACAGTAATTATGTACAATATCCATATACAAACAGCAACATAAAAACGAACGGTCACGAAGTTGCAAAAGCATAGGCTAGTATTTGTTACGATGGGGGATCAAAATAACTTCGAGAAACCAAACGCATCAACAATATCAATGAAACCAAATTCAACGTGAAATAAAATTAATCAACATAACATAAACAGATGCTCAAGTAACTTTTTACTCTCATGAAATATTTATTGCACCAACATTCCATTATTCAAATGTGTAACACAAATCGCAAATCGCGGTCATCAAGTTTCCACGTATACGACATTTGCGAATAATGCAAAAAACGTCTTAGTTTGAGTTAGCATGGTGCCAGATCTGCAAAAGGTGATGGACTTCTAAGAAGGCGTGCTGGCGTACTAACCAGTCGTCGGAGTTGAGCTTTCTGTTCGCCTCCTCCAGCGCCTGTTTGGGGCTGGCGAACGGCTCCAGGTGGTCCCCGAACACTGAGCTGGCACTGCTGGCAGCACTGCGCCTGTTCAGCTCGGCTCCAAACCTGACAATCAGAAGTGCAGCTCACTTCGAGACGGCCTGTATATCACTGTCATTACCTATTGCTACCTTCTGACCAATGCTCATACACCTAAAGATAATCGTGAATAGGTGACGATACAAACCGCTGTCATAACTCCCGGTATTGCTAAGACATTGCTGATACATTGTTGTTGAATTACGACTCTGAATTTCTGGAATAACGCAAAAATACTGAACACTATTGAGAAGCTGTGAAGTTCCTACCTTTGCTTTTTTATATTGATGACGTAAAATTCAACACTTCATAGGGTGTTCAGACACTAGCATGCAGTCAGCTGACATAGTGTTAGTGAATAGTAATATGAAGCCCAAGAGTTAGCTTAACAATATGCCATGCGGGAGGAGATTCTGTCCCCCACCGATGGTTTTTCGCTTGCCGCTCATAAACCGTTAAGCCTAGCGTCTGGTAACATTGTGACTTTATCCATAATTTATGTACACCTGTTGTGTCCAAATATTAACTAACAAAATCCGCCCAGCAGAATCAGACTGTCTTTTTGAGTCAGTCTGTCACGCTTAAATGATTAAGAATGCGGTTGCATAGTGCATACTTCCTTCGTAGCTTGCGGTACAATAAGTGCGTCAGCATAATTTTATTTGTAATATGCAGGCATTGTATGGTACGAATGACTTTAAAATCTCTAAAGCTAGCATTGGAGCCCTACCAATCATTTTCATAAGACATCGTCCCTGTCATAAACAGTGAGATTGCACATATTTTTGGCAGAGGCGCTTTCAGGCACAAAACAAATGGTAGGCGAAAGTGGTGCAGTTATTAGCAGTTTGTCTGTATGTAACATCGGTATATAATATATATCTACGAGAATCAGTCCCATAGTGCATTTTCCTACTCAAGAAGGTCGGCAGAGGTGGCTCCAGGCTCTATTTTAGGCTGGTCAATTATGTTAGGTGTTGACAATTCCTCAATATGCTGTCCTGAGTGCGTCGTTGCTTGAAACAGTGTATTCACCCAATCTAGATCAACGAGAGTGTGTGAAGAAGATTATACGATGTAGAAAATACTCCTTCACAACATGTGCCTACTGCCTACTCCACCCTAAACTAGCAAGATGATAAAAAAACGTGACGCAGACGGTGCCACCCCACGCTGTTTACCTGAATTTGCCTATGCGCAAGATAAAACATTTAACAAATTACAGCAAATAATACCCACATGGGACGTTTAAATCGTCCTAAACAAGCACGAACAACACCTATTTGTTATCAGAATTCCACCCCAACTTAACATTCCCTGAATATACATATGTTTTGTTTTTAATTTCGGTATTTGTCTTTTGATTATTACAAATATCTATATTTGAAGCTCAAAAACGCTTTTTGATGCATATCGGTCATACCACATGTCCGCAATAGCCTTTCAAAAATTAAGTACTAACAAATTCATATTTTTTGCTCTCTGACCCTTATTTTTTTAAGCAAAAAATATGGTTAAAAAATCATGACAAATCAAGTAATATTTGTCCCATCAAAATCGACTGAGTGGTTCTTGAGATCTCTTGAGAAGGGAGGAAGACTCTTCCCCCGCTGGTTAATGTAATTTTCGCCACCCTCAGGGGATCAACAACCTATTGAAAGTAACGCAAATTACACAAGAAGAAATTCTCACGTTTTCGACTTCGGTAATGGCGGCTGTTTTGGTTTGTGTGTCGCCAGATTTTGCATGCTGCCAGATTTGCGCTCGATGCCAGGACTGGGCAGAATATGTGTTGGCTTATCCGGACTAGAGAGCTGCTTCTGTCCTGCTGGATCAGAGGAGATGCTGTTAGCTGCTGACCTGCTGGCCTGCTGAATCAGAGGAGCTGCTGTTAGCTGCTGACCTGCTGACCTGCTGGATCAGAGGAGCTGCTGTTAGCTCCTGACCTGCTGTCCTGCTGGATCAGAGGAGCTGCTGTTAGCTGCTGACCTGCTGGCCTGCTGGATCAGGAGCTGCTGTTAGCTGCTGACCTGCTGTCCTGCTGGATCAGAGGAGCTGCTGTTAGCTGCTGACCTGCTATCCTGTCCTGCTGGATCAGAGGAGCTGCTGTTAGCTGCTGACCTGCTGTCCTGCTGGATCAGAGGAGCTGCTGTTAGCTGCTAACCTGCTGAATCAGAGGAGCTGCTGCTAGCTGCTGACCTTCTGAATCAGAGGAGCTGCTGTTAGTTTGACAGCTGAACCTACAATAATTACTCCAAACTTGCCAAACAGCTCAAGTTGTATGTAATAAGTATATCCACGGCACCATCGGCTTTGCTGATAAAACACATCTGACTGTAACGCTAAACGGCTATGCAAACACAAGAATGGCGAGCTGAAAATCAGATTTAAACCACTTCGCGAATCACTTACACTATACAAGCACTTATCGTCATTTGAAATGTTCGGAGAAAATCACTTATAATCATGCTAGTAACCTATCACTTAGTTTAGGTTATGAGACAATGCTCAGACTCACATACATGCATTGCATAATAAATATGTACAGTGAATTATACGATGATCATGACAGTAAGGAGTAATGAATATATTGGTAAGCAATGATGCAATATATACACATGCTTGGCAGGCAGGTTACCAAATATTGATAGCACCATTGATGTCTGCACAATCCTGATGGTCGGTATTTTTTCACTATTGGATGATTTTAATATTGTTTCAATTTTGAGGTCCTGTTCGCCGTAAAAACATTAAAACACTTATTTGTGTTTTATGATTATGAACTTGTATTTCTACTATACAAATTAAACTCGATTAATTGATAAATTATAACTATACCGGCATTACACGAGCCGCAACCGCCAAAACATTGCTCTTCTTCCACGATAGCGATGTGGAACATGTTGCCCTGCTTTTTGTGTTTGTTTTTCGTTGCCTTATGTTTTTGTTTCAAACACCAGTTGTCTGTGTAATGTGAGCACTGTGCGTCTTGTTGGCCCACTGTGCGCTGTGTTAACCCACCGTGCGGCGGCGGCGGCGGCGCGGGCGGCCGACTGACGTGGGGTGGCCTCTCGTGGCTGATCGCCCTCCTCACGCGCCGGCCATCAGTCGGTTGAGAACGTCGCGGTGAGCTGAGACTCGGCCCACCGTTCACCGCCACCGGCTTGATCGCCAGCTGACCGCTCTTACGAGCCGCTGCTGCCGCGCGCACACAAATTATGTACATAACACAACCCGCACAATGCACCGTGTATACAGACAGACAGGTGGAGACAAAATAAGATCAAGCATGTATGTAGCACATACAAACACACACTATACAAAGGTGACCGTCGTGCTCTGTGGCTTTAGGTAATGGATGCTTGAAATACGGTCATGTTGATTTATTTTTGCATAGAATAACATGAAAATGTGCTTCTGGTTATTACCCCACGCTATCAATCTCTCATAGTTTGTGATTAGCAGTAGCTTATCGGTAAAAACTAAATATGTGTACACCATAGCTTTGAGGACGAGCGCAACAAAGTTCACAGTTTGTGGCCGAGAAGAAATCCAGGCCTCAAACTGTGAATTTTGGAGCGCGAGTCCACAAATCGCTTTATATGCAGCTGCAGCACGCGATATATACAAATCAAGTATGACAATTTGCCTTCAAGTCTGGCTAAGCCATGTGCGATCTATAGTTAATCAATTCATCAGATTTGATGGAAGTAGAGCTTGATGAGCACAAGCGAACCAGGCACCTGGAGTGTGCCTTTCATAGACTCGGATGATCTTCTAAGTTAAATTACATATATATATATATATATATATATATATATATATATATATATATATATATATACGGCAAGGTAAGATTATAATTTGTTCACAAAATGCAGCTTAGCATTGAGCATTGAGCAAGCAAGACGACTATGACCGTACACGCATACATCATTTCGAAGTAGGTACACTAAGTCACTTCACTTCGTGATTTCGGCGGCAGGCAAACTGTGCGAAAAATGGCACGGCTGGTTGGAGGTGACCATGGAGCACCGGAGACCAAGATTCCTTTACTTAGTAACCCGAGTCAAGCGCCCGGTGTTCCCCTAAGTTACTCTGCGCGAATGGGTCTTTGTTTTAGTTATTCACGTGCAGACTGCTCAAGGCGTTTCGGCTGCAAGCTTTGAATAGAACGAGGTAAAGCATCACGAGTATTCATCACAGACAAGATAGCATGCAGTGCCAGCTGTGATTTCAGACCAGACGACCAATAAAGAGCTTGAGGACACATGGTCCCAGCAAGGTAGCAGAGGGAACGCTGCAGTAATGCTGGTATGTACCCACAGCCCCACATTATACACCATCACACGTAGAAAGCCGAGCGTGGCCGCCGCCGCCGCAGCAGCAGCAGTAGCGGAGCGATTTCGGTTCTCCGCGGAGGAGACCGGTAAGGTATTAGCGCTCAATGCAGCGACGTGCGTGCCTTGACCGCCCTGCTGTCGGGTGGCGTGGTGTCACTGGCGTCCCCCGCCCCCGTGGCCAAGACAGCCGGGCTTACCGAGTCGAGACTCGACGCTGACTGATGACAGGTCCTTCTCCAGCTGGCGGAACTTGCGAGCTCTCTCGTCACGGTCGTGGTGGCTGTGACCGGGCACCTCGTGGTGGGGGGCAGCGGCCGGCTCCTGCTGCGTCGTCCGCTCCAGGCCCTTTCGCATCTCGTTCCGCTTGGTCAGCAGTTTCAGCTTGCTGCGTGTCGTATTCGATAACGTGATGCCGTTAGGGTCCTGTGGACATGCGAATCCCATCAATATCTCAGACCAAAATTGCTGCAATGGAGTTGCATACATTTGCTTTCCGAGTCAAATCCCAACAATTAAAAATATGGAACCCGGGCTTTGTCAGCTCTCCAAAGGAAGCTCTACGATTCTCACCTCATCGCTCGACTCAGAGTGGGCGTCGGCTGAGAAGTTATAGTTGGACAGTTTAGAGGGCGCCCGGAACGTCGCCCTGTCCAGCTGATCACTGCCGCCATAGCTGTTTCCTGCGGCGGAAACAGCCATCAGACGTTTGACAAAGTGCCACTGCCAGCCAAAGCAAACACAGATTTGTCACCGTTGATGTAGTTGAGGAATAATTCATTGTCGAAGCCAGTAACTGCCATGCACGTTAAACATAATATGCATTGCACAACGCAAATATATGGCATCGATCGATGTCCATGAGCCCGCTCCGTGCCAGGCCCACGGGGGTCTAAGTGCCCCTCTTTTAAGGTATCTCAGGGATATTGGAAAAAGGCGTCACGCATGGCCACCATAGTTGGAACAGCTGTTAAAACATCAATTACCCACATTGTGTTTAAGTTTTGACCTCAGGTCATCTCAGGTCAGGTCACCACGTCACAACGTGACTTAACTCCAACGATGTTTGTGGTCGTGCTGAAGCCACGTTTGTCCGAAGATATTTTAAACTTGCAGGATTACATATGGTAATAATTACCTAAATTTAATTATCTTATTTTGGACATCGTTGCTCTAAGAAGTAAGACCAAGCAATTTCGTGCCCTCCACATTATAAGTCAGTGGGAAAAGTTACGAAAGCTTCATATCCAGAGAATATGCATTGGATCTGGTCAATTCTGTCCTAATGACATTATTTTTTTAGTTCATTATTGTTGACCAGGTGTATTTTTGTATCAGTGACATGTGCAAGGCCAGCTGAGGTCATCTGAGGTCACCAGCACTTTTTGCCAATAACTCTTCATAGAGTAAAGATAGAGACGTTCAAACGCCACCACTGATTTTGTCCCGTCGTGTCGCATCGCCCCATATGCAACATGACCTGCTTCGGTCCCCAAATAACCTTGACCTGGTTCCCCAGATGACCTTTACCTGGGTCTCCAAATTACCTTGATCTAAGTCCCCAAATGACCTTGACCTGATGTTAAATTGTGAAGAGTAAGCCGGTTACCATTAATATCATTCGAAGCGTCTTGATGACACAAACACGATTTTGTCAACAATATGGTTCTATGTTCAACCGATAAGAAGTAATTTACCAAAAGCATTTTGGAAGCAAATGTCGTCGCGACCTTTCGTGACCTTTTGTGACCTCTGGTGCTTGAACTATTGACTTGAGTTAAAATTTGATAGCACCATAAAGAAGGCTGATTTTTTATTGAATGTTTTATCGCATTTATTCGTTTGTTCCTAGCTATCATAGATCCCGATTTTTTTTGGGGGGGAGCAACAAGTGTAGCAACAAGTGTAAGGCTTTGGAGCAAAGCCTTACACTTGTAAATCCGACCCTTATACATATGTGGTAACCTCCATTCGTCATGAGCGAAAACATGTTCAAAACAATTTAACGTTACATTATGCAACGAGCTATTAAAATATATTTTTAGATTCCGTCTATTTCCCAAAGAAGACGATTAAGAATGGTGGATGTGTTTTTACGCCCCCGTCACGGCACGGGTTAAATTCAGGCACCGTGAGGCAGCATTTAAATAACACAAAAATATAATTTACCTACCCGGCATAAGAATGAGGTTGAAGCGTTTTGTAAGCCCCCAGACCACACCACAGATACATCGGTTAGTGTCAGGCGGCGATACGCTTCAGACATCACATGTATACCAGACATCACATGTATGCACATTACTCGCTCTTATCCCAGCACCAGCATGCCAGTAAGCTCCATGCACCCGCCTGCCCGCATCCCAGCACATGCCGTGCTGTGTGAAGCTGCTGCTGCAGTGCTTACCGTTGAACTGGTGGAGGGCGGTGGGCAGGAGAGTTGGGACGGAGGACGCAGGGCTGGGCAGCTGCGACCGGCGGCCCGCTCCGGCGTGGATGGTTAAGTACCTGCCGAGGCCGGCGACCGGTGGGGGCCGGCCGGCGCGGCACATGGACCGAGAGCGAGTCAGGCCACCGCGGACTGAGCTGTCGTCAACTGTCGCCCCAGCGACCGCCAGTCCCTGCCGAATCGTCTGACCCCGCAGGACCGATGCTACGGTGGGCTTGGACGGCATGATGCCGCGTGAGCCGGCCGCCGGCGGACGGACACGGACGCCAGTCGTAGCCTCTAGGCGGGCCGTGCGAGGCAGCAGCGGGGTCTCCGGAGATACGGGGCCACGTCCGCCCATCACGCTCACAGTGTACGTGCGGTCCAGGATGGGCAGCTTTGATGGGCTGGGCGGCTGGCGGCCAGGCAGACAGCGCCGCGGGATGCGGCTAGGAGAGGGGCTGCTCAACACTGAGACTTCGCCACTCACACTGGAAGAGGGGCTGCTCAGCACTGGAGCCGCCACACCCACACTGAGAGGTGGGCTGTTAAGCACCGGTACCCTGCTACCCACACTGGGAGAGGGGCTGATCAGCACCGGGACTTTGCTATCCAAACTGGGAGAGGGGCTGCTGCTCAACACTGGGACTTCGCCACCCACACGCTCAGTTGGGGAGAAATCCACGTCCTCATCGTCATCCACGACTAGAACGTAGCTGTCCACAACATCACTGAGCATCTCTTCCAAAGAGATCTCTTCCTGAGATAAGTTGGTGGTGAGCTCCTTGTCACACGGGGAAGACCACACGCCATCTACATCTTGAGAGTAACACTGGGTGTTTTCAGATGCATTTAGGGACTCCTTTGAGGACGTTGTCCTTACGCAAGACTTCTCATTTAAATCCCATTGATTTGAAAGTGCCGGCGCCGGTTTGGAACCGTGAAACTGGAAGACGGCTGTCTGCAGAGCCGTGTGCATGACTGGTGCTTCTGGCGACCTCTGAGTGGCCGCCGTCTCCTTTCCTAGAGTGGCTGGTGCTTCTGGTGACTTCTGAACGGCCACTGCTTCCTTTCCTGGAGCAGGTGGTGCTTCTGGTGACCTCTGAGCAGCCGCCGTCCCCTTCCCTGAAGTGGCTGGTACTTCTAAAGACCTCTGAGCGGCCGCTGTCTCCTCTCTGGTAGCCTTCAGGTGGTGTGAAGAGTCGGCCCTGCCTTCGCCGTTCCGAAGGCCCGCTTCACCGCGCCTTATCGTATGTTTCACACTATCGTCCCTGCTATCAGCACCAACAGAGTACTCGAAGTCAGCTTCACCGGCGCCTGTTATAACGGGATGGCCAGGAATGACGGCGTGGCCGGGATATATCACTGGCTGCTGCACAGGCTCGTTCAGCCACCTCGACTCGCGCACCACGTCGTTGTCACTCACAGCACCGTGTCTAGCGTCCACAGCTCGTCCCACAGCGGCATGGCGCTGGCCAGTGAGTCCCTCGGCGGCGCGTGCATGGCAGCCGCTCTCTGTGCCGGCTCGGTCGATACCACCAGCTGCTCGGGGGGCCGGCCGTCGGCCGTCGTCGGCTGCGGGTGGCAGCGCTGAGCCGCTGTACTCGGAACTCTCGTCCGCAGTGTGCGCGGTGCCGCCCGCATCGCGCCGCGCCACCACCACGAACGTGGCGTCACTACGGTCACTGACCGTCGGTGACCCGGGCGGCGTCGGAGGGCCGGTGGCGGTGGTACAGGTGCCACCCGATTTGACCTCGTGCGGTTTGGCGTCCTTTGAGGTCATCAGGTCGCCGGCAGTCGTGAGGGAATTATTAGGGGGATATTGGGAGCCCGGCTTGTGCTGGCAGTCTGCAGACTCGGTTCGACGTTGCTCCGCTGGAGCTATGGCGACAACTGGCTGGGTGCGTGCTTCATGCCGGTCACCCTTTCCACTTGCAGTGTGCTTATGATGTAATAAACAATCATACTCTTTATCTGGATGGGTTTTAATATTGTGATCGTTTATAGTGCTGGATGTATTACTTGCATCAAATACGAATTCCTCAACACTGCACCGCGTTTCTTTCTCTTTCAACTTAAATGACCTTCGTTGATCGCATGCAGCAAATGTCATCATGTTTGCATGCACTTCCGGCTCGTTTCGCGTCTCAGATTCCAAAACATCCCTTGTGGTATAGGTCGCCATCTCTTCCTTATGACTCTGGTTTCCCTCAACTCGTCTTGCCGTCAGCCGCTCACAGCTGTCACTTTCCTCCGACTCCGACGAAGACGACGAGGTCTCATTGGAACTGACGGTCGGCGCCGGCAGCTCACCTAGCCTCCTCAGCCGGCCGTCCCAGGCCGCGTTGTGTGCCGTCAGCGAGTGGACCGCCTCGTCACTGCGTTGGCTGCCGGCGGCGGAAGGCAGTTGGTCGCAGGCGGTGTCCATTGTGGCGTCGCTGCCGGTGCTGTCGGTCGACTCACAGCTGGCGCGCGCCGCCACCACCAGCTGCAGCTGCTGCTCCTGCTGGCTCGGCGTTCTCGGCCACCGCTCAGCCGCCTCGAAGCTGCAGCGTGCCGCCAGCGTCACCTTCATGTGTCCGGGTCGGTTGGGCGCCGTCACCGTCAGACACAGACGCTCCTGTTCCTCCAGACTGCTGTCGGTCGACTCCGCACTGGCCTGGCGTGCCGGCCGCCGGCGTCCACCCATCTCAGCCACCAGCTCCACACCCAGCCGGTCGGAGCAGTCACTGGAGCTGTACCGCCGCACTGCTAACCTGCTGCAGCCCGGCTCACTCTCCGACGAGCTCTGGCGGCCCACGCCTGCCGCCATCATGGCCTGCGCCTCACGTCGAGCGCTCTCGTCACTCAGCTCCGTCTCCAGCTCCCGCTCTCTCGCCAGAGACTGCAGCTTCGGCTCCAGCTCGCTCGCCAGAGACAGCGGCCGCTGTCTGCCGTCCGTCGGCTCCGTCTCCAGCTCCAGCTCCAGCTCGCTCGCCGGAGGCTGCCGCCGCTGTCGGCCGTCCGTCGGCTCCGTCTCCAGCTCCAGCTCCCTCGCCGGAGGCTGCCGCCGCTGTCGGCCGTCCGTCGGCTCCGTCGGCTCGGAAGGCTCTGACTTCTCCTGAAGCGAGTCCGACTCAATGGAGTAGAAGCTGCAGCTGCTGCCGTCGCGGCGCAGCATGTCGCCCAGGCCGGTCAGACTGCGGATCAGGTCGCGCTTGAGCAGCTCGCAGCGGTCGGTGGTGTCAGCAGCGGGGGCAGGTACCGACTCAGTCTCGGGCGGCCGGACCGCCTCCTCCTTGTCCACCGCTGATGATCTGCCAAGGAATCGATGCCAGAGGGCGGTCGGCGGCTGGTCTCCAGATCGATCCTCGGCCCGATGACTGACCGGGGGACTGGAGCGCTGGTCTGGCGCTGGCCAGCCGGCCCAGCGCTGCACGCGTCCGCGCCACTCGGCCCAGTTCCAGTCCATCTGCTGGCCGTCGGGAACCTCCTGCAGAAGGTGCGGCTCCAGAAAGGACAGGATCGCCTCCGAACGGGCTGAGGATGGTTGCGCCAAGCTGGCCGATGGAAATCCTCGGCTGAGGGCGAATATTCGGGTCAATGTTGTGACAGGTAAGGGAAGGATCTACATAATGTATTCTAAGGATGAAACCATGTTTCTAAGCGGTCGTAGTTGTTTGAAAGCTTAACGGCAGCCAAAGAGCAAACCAGCTTTAATTTGGGCTATAAGGAGTAAGGAGGGTATCGAACACTGTCGTGTAAATATTTCGTAACAGCTTGCAAAGTACTTAAGAAACAGGGTATTATTTAAGGCCTCAAGGAACAAAAAAGAGACACGCAGAGCAGTTAGGGTTGCTACTTTTACTTCCAATGATTATTCATGAGCTGTCCGATTGTGTTTGCTGCTATTTTCCGTTCACCTCTGCTCGGCCCGCTTCCTCAGGTCGGTCACCAGCTCCTGCAGCAGCGGCTGGCGGCAGGTCTGTCGCCAGGCGTACGGCAGCCGCTTCAGCACGCTCAGCACGTCGGCAGGAGGCCAGCGGCGGCAGCAGCGGCCGGCCAGCTCGACTCCACGCGGCGGTGCGGACATGGCTGTCGGCCGAGCGAAGCGCAGTCGGAGCGCGGCCGGCCGGCAGAAGCGGTAAGGCGCCGGACTGAGGCGGCCCGGCACACGACACACGGCGGCGGCGGCGGCGTCCGGCAGCGGTGGCAGCGGCGGCAGCTTCCCCAGCTTCCCCAGCTGCAGGCGGTCAGCTACGGAGCGGCGCCGGCGGCGGACAGTCGAGCCCACTCTCTTCTGTCCGACACCGGCCGGCACCAGACGAGGCAGGTGGAGCTCTGCAGCAGGGTACAGCCGGCCGCTCTCAGTAGACTGGGGTATACTGGAGGCTGCAGCAATAACACGCGGCAGCTGACTGACCTGATACCGCTCCAGTGGAGGGCGCAGAGGTACACCCAGGAGTCCAGGACAGAGGCCGGGACAGAGGAATATAAAATGAACGGATTGCAACAACAAGCAAAGCTTAAGCATGCAACATTATTCTGACAGTTACGACTATAAAAAATCAGATCATGCATTCTTCATTATGCATGCACGCATTCATAATAATCCATGTGATAATAGCTATATTGCATCAGTATTAGCAAGCATAAATATCAAAAATTATGCATTTTCTTGCATATGAGATTTCCTCAAAATCACTGTGAGGTTGTATGTGAGAGTTTTATGTGAGGAGTTTAATTGACTTGTACAACACAAATTCCAAAGCCATAACCAAACAGCTAAAATATTGAAAAGATGTCATACATCTCAGAAGGTGAAACGGCTGCATATCAACAATTATTATGCAAAATGTTGTATGTCGTATGATGTCATACGATATTTTGCTGTCAAAAAATCCTATCAAGCGAACTAAATTATTTCAGCAAAATTTGTGTTCAGAAGGTGGAGGCCATGTGCCTAACTTTTTGGTTACACAATACGGTACAATACGGCTTACAGTATGGCTTGCGCCTAGGCGAGACATTAAACAAATATATTGGTATTTTAACCCATACATAAATAGTTGGAACATTTCTGATGAATAAAAAGTCTTATAACTTTCTTCATGTATAAAATGGAGCTGATCAGACATGCAACAAACTGTGCAAACGTTTCAGGACACTCAGTACAGATACCTACACATACATTCAAACTCATACCAGGCATAACTGAAAGCACAGCGACGTGAGGACAGTGTTATAGAGCCTTGGTGTTACCCATGCAGGACAGTGCCGCTCCCCCAGTCGTGCTGGCTGCCAGCGTGGCGCCGGCGGCCGGTAACCCCTGGGGGGGGGCTCGGTGGACTCACGGTGTCGGGTCGTGTGCGGCCCGGTGGTGGTGGTGGCGGCGTTGGCGACAGCGGCGGCCGGTGACAGGCTGCTCGGGCTGTCGCCTTGATAGCTGTACCGGTGGCCGGGCTCTGTCCTCTGCGTGGTCAGCACCGAGCTGGCTGGCTTCCGGCCGTTCGCCGCCTTACCCGGTACCGTGCTGTGCCAGGAGACACAGACAGAGAAAAGAGCGGTCAGTAGAACAACAAAACACCCGCCAATACATACATAACAACGGCTATTATGAGTGTCACGCCATGTATGGACATTGGACATGATGCCCAAGAGATATGGATACGTTTAACACACGACACTCAGCTGGCATGAGCACAAGGAACTTAATGATGTTCAGTCCTTAGGACGCGCACACGCACTCGTCACATCTGTCAGTCCTGTCCCCCAGCATGTTTATCGCCAGGTTCGCGGTGTAGCTCAGCGCGCCACCTGTGCGTCCGATGCCGGTCAGCTGCTCCCATCTCCGTGACGTTTCAGACAGACACGGAGGTCGTTCCGCCACCACGTGGCTGTGCCACGGAAAGTGCTATTCAGTAGATTACTTCAATAGAGGTAACCGGCAATGACTCCGTGGCGTGCAACCGTGCCATCGGTGGCAACTTGTCGTGGTGGCTGGCCTAGTATTTTGTGCCCATGTTTGGACATGCGACGTGTAGCCTCTAGGTGAGGTGGTATATTGCAAGCACTCCGCCACCTCCCGAAAGTTGGATGGGGGACGGGGGACGGGCTCAAACCAGCACACACCGCAGTGACCGCGGCTCAAACCACAGCACACCGCAGTGACCGCGGCTCAAGCCAGGGCACACCGCAGTGACCGCGGCTCAAACCACAGCACACCGCAGTGACCGCGGATCAGGCCAGGGCACACCGCAGTGACCGCAGCTCAAGCCAGGGCACACCGTAGTGACCGCGGCTCAAACCAGAGCACACAGCAGTGACCGCGGCTCAAATCAGGGCACACCGCAGTGACCGCGGCTCAAACTAGGGCACACCGCAGTGACCGCGGCTCAAACCAGGGCACACCGCAGTGACCGCGGCTCAAACTAGGGCACACCGCAGTGATCGCAGGCAGCTCAAACACTGAGTGATAGCAATCTGTATCTGCAGCCTCAACATGAGCAGATATAAGAAACTATCTTATAAGAAACTTTATGCTACAACAGTTTTGTATTGGATTTGAGTAAGCATTTCGAGGATAGAAAACCGGTCATATTTGTGTGGATTGATTTTATGTAACGATCGCAACAATTTGAATATGCAACCATTATTACAAACTAATGTAAACAAACGGAGCGCATCATACGATCTATCTCTCTACACCTGTGGCGTGAAACAAAGGACATTTTTTATGTCGTGTATTTTAGAAACTTGTTATACCTACCCATTTTGCAAACTTCTCCTATAATATGTCAATGAAAAGACGAAGGATATGATCATTTTCTGAAAACATTGGATAAATGTCAATAAAGCTTTAAAAAACTGACAGTAACATCACTGGGCTCTTGTTGGTCCGAACTGCGTGATGTCACAGATGATGATACGGTAAGCCCGACGGATGTCCGAATTGATGCATATATTTGTAACTGTTTTTTTTTTCTGCATCGTTCGGCAGAATGGCAGAAGTTGACCATATGCAACTTACTTTCGTTACATTAAAGACTTAAAAGTTGCAAAATGAAAATTTCCCATTTAGAGGGCTTTTTATTTATTCAAGCTATTTTACTATAGGTAATATATAAGGCAATCAATACAGGAAATCTGACGGCCTACAGTAAATCAGCGTATCAAGTTTAAATAAACATTATTAACATGCATAATACATATAGCCAATCATTAGCTTATTGTCTTTTATAAACGTACATTAACACATAGCTTATTTGCAACTTTATCCGGCATCAAATTACTTACAACCATCATCGATCCATCGGTTCATTTAAGTAGGTATTCATTCTTGCATCGATTCGCTCTAATAAATCATCGAAGTATGGAGTAATGTACACACTATAATACAACGATTATTTCATTCGTAGGTATATACATTTTTTTTCTCTTTCATCCACAGTTTTGAACATATCAATTTTAGGCCAAAAGCCTATGGCTAAGCAGACCGTATTTTGTCGATCGTGGCCGGGTAACAATCCGTGACCTGTTTGCGGCCGCTAACACTAACCGTACTTCAACCCGTTTTAGAAGGGATCTCAAGGGGTAACGAGACATATCCCAAAATGGCTGAAATCGCCATAAAAATGACACAACTGACGATCTTAACTAGCATCTAGACATATTTTACAAAGTGAATTTTGTTTCCGAGCGGATGCAAAGCGCCAGCAAGGTCAATACAATCGGTAAGTAGGTTGCCGTGTCACTTTCATCTCAAACCAACGTTCTTAAGTACTCTTTTACATTGGAAACGCTCCCTCAGAGCCCCCTTGCATGATTTCTGACCAAATCACGGCGTTCTACTCGTTGAAATCACCCCTTAACGAACGAGGAAAAAAATGTCTTCTAAATTTTGTCAGACTTTCTGGTGCTCGCTCCCAGGCCGCCAGTCTTTCACCAGATTCACCAGCATCCGGGCAGAATAAAATATCCAGCGTCGCAGCGGCCTGTGCCCACCATGCACCACTTTTGTTAGTGAAGGACCCCCCTTGAAATAAACTCGACTGTGACCGATTTGTGTGCCTTTACACAGAGATAAAGCACTTTTCGCAATCAAAGCATGGTTAAGACATGACATGCAGGCGGCATCTGACAGGATCCCCGCACAGGACACGCACATCCCACCGCTGGACAAACACCGCCGCCCCCCCCCCCCCCCCCCCCCCCAGCTGCCGTCTATTGCGCGCCAGCAACACTCAGCTATCTGGCCATCGGTCACCTCTCCAGAACGGTTCACCTCGCAGCAGCTGCCCAGCAGACAGCTGCCCAGCTGGCAGCTGTGCTGGGGTAACTCAGAGGCGGCCCTGCGCACATGCGACTCACATGGGGTCGGAGTTATGACGAATGCGCTCTACAGGCGTCTGCTGGCGGCTGGGCTTGCCTCCCATGGCTGAGACCGGCGGCGGCGGGCGCGGCAGACGGCGCGTCGGGGCTCACTCAGATCATGGTGCACTGGTGGCGCACGACACACGGTCCGGACCGACACTGGCTACCACCGGCTGAACAACCCACGAATACCTGATGACGTCAATAGTGTCCCCCCCCCCCCTCGACAGACCTGTCGACTGTATCGACCCCGCTCCAGGCGTGCCCGTGCACAGTGGCGGCCCCAGGACCGCCGCTGGGGAGTACACTGGTGGCATTCAAGCCAAACGAGGCGATGCCATGCGCGCTACAATGTCTGGCTCGGTGCCAGACAACGTAAGAGACCGCTGCTGGAGTGATGAAAGACCGAGGCAACGAGCGCTTGTTCGATACTGTCAGCTCAGCCGGTTGGTTGTGTACCTATGAGGGGGTTGTGTACCTATGAGGGAGGTTGCGTACCTATGTGAGACGCCAACCGACAGGTGATGGATACATTTCGGCAACGATAGGCGGGGCTTGCATTGACTTGCCTGAGACCGCCAATGCATGCTGCACAGCTCGTCAACTCAGCATGCTCACCATGCCTGCCCGCTAGTTGATTAACACTTTGTGGCATGAGCCCCATACCTTGAAACTCCGCTCTGGCTCATTACTACCTGACTCCGAGAACTTTTGATATTGTGAAACTACGTTTGATACTGGAGGTATATTTTTGTTGCCGAATAATAATTGTATGGACTGTTAACCGCCCTTATTTGGTCGGACACCGAGCGGGCTGTTCTTAATAATTATTGTTTCATGTGAAAGAGCACTTATAGCTAGCTTTGTTTTAAGCTAAGCAGGACATACCACGAACAGCGACCCCAGTAGCCATCCTTCACCAGCTGCAAGCGGTCACGTGACCGGAAAGGTTAATTAGTGGGGGCGGTCGAACATGAAGCCGGTGGGTCGTGGCCTCAAATTGCGGCTGCAACAACCAGCATATAAGGAAGACAGGGCTATGCGTGGGGCGCGCTACATCCGACAAAACATAAGTCAGAAATTGTACACTTTATTCTCACGATATGAACATTTTCGTGCGTTAAGTTTTCAGCCACACAGTCGAGTAGTTGCAAGGAAATAAGACTGAAAACCCTGGCTAAACGGTCGGGCCGCTCATACATATAGGTACTTTTCCCGTAATTGACAGAATACCTCACATCCACTCGGTAATAATGCTAACGAATTATCTGATAGTCCAAATTAGAATACAAAATCACATTTCTATTGTGTTATCATTGTAAATTTATGTTGATGGGGAGGGGGCTAACAGGTTGCTTGACCCACGCTCCCACAGGACTTATGTCTGAGGGATAATTATTTATCAAATGGAGGGAGCGACTCTGAGTGGCCCGGCATCCAGCCCCCTCCCCCTACTGGTGGCGACGCCTCTACTTTTGAAACATGTGATAATCCAGGAAATACTCTTAGATCATGCACTTAATATTTCCTTCATATTTAACAATGGAGAAAAGTGGAGTAAGAGACATTACGTCAGTGACTTCATTCATTTATCTATGTGAGACGTGGTCCGTATTGCACAAAAATAATAATGACAGTATATGGTTGCGATTGCAAGTAATTGCGAAGCTAGAAGACTCGCGAAAAAGACGCAACAGCGTGGTACGCCACACAATGACAACTTTTAAAGTACTCACGTTGGCAGCTTCCGCCAGGTGCATTTTTAGCGACTGACAAAATTGTGTATAGATAGGAAAATAGTCAAAATTCAACATAGGTAGCGAGCAATTCGGTGTCTTAACACGCGCCCTGGAGGGCCTCTGAGAATAACGCACCCTGGAGAGGGGGCAGATTTCGCCCCCCCTGTGATCTCGAAAACGACGCAACGTAGCGACAAGTGAAAAACGGAGATAGATAGCTCGAGATAAGCTCTATCAAAAGTGCTGATTCTTTTTTAGATCAGGTCAAAATCAAGGTAACCAGAGGTCATCAAAGGTAATATTTTCCAGATTTATAACTATGCTCCAGGGAACCTCAATTATCTCAGAAACTATGATAGCTAGGAGCAAACAGAAAACAGCAATAGAAAGCTCTTGGCATTGTTAATCCATATAATATTATCAAATTGGAGCACAAGTCAATATTTTATGCTCCCAAAGTTATTGAAGGTCAAAAAGAATATTTCGTCAAAAATGTGTTTTGCTATAATAACTAAACGATAGAACAGTTCCTTTGACGCCATCATGTTTGTCTTATCAAGGCGCTTTGCATCATGCTAATTTGTACAGGTAAGGTCAACTTGAAAATTTGACCTCAGGTCAAGGTCAAGTGGTGATCCAAGTAGGTCATGTTGAAAATGAAAGACGTATCTCGACGATGATAACACATTGGTAATATTTTGACATCTCTATCATCATTATGTCGAGAGTTATTGACAAACAAGTGTTGGTGGTCACAAAATGGACTCTGACCTTAGTTCACCAATATCAGAAATACGAGACGACCAAATGGTAGCTATCCATGACGTTATAATATCCTGGGCTAGTATGAAATCGATCGTTCGAAAACTGTGACTGCAAACGACCGAACATGTTTTGTAGGTGAGGTCATCACGTGACCTGATCTGAGATGACCCGAGACCAAGCATTCAACATGATGTGGATAGGTCCTTTTCAAACAGGTATGCAAAAAACGGCGGCGCCTCGCGACGCCGTTTTTCTATGTGGTCGTGAAACTGGAGGGGTGGGCGGATTCCCCTCCCCCTCCAGGGCGCGTGTTTAACATAATACTGAAAAAGGATATGTTTCCGACACTAGCACTCATCTCCGCCAGCCCAGCTTTATCAGGCGTATCGCCTATAATAGCTCCCGGATGCTGTCGTCGGGTCGAGGCGACACTGTCGGCCGCATGGTCGGCTCTGTATGGATTTCAGCCGCAGCCGTTGCCTAGTGATGGCTGGACAAACAGAGCGGCTTGCGGCCAGCCGCTGGACTGGCCGGGACGCGGACAGCGGATTTCAGCACATCGATGGTGGCCTGACAACTGTCCGAATTAGCTGGAAATTCTCCTTGTAAGTAAGAGCAACAGCACTCCTTAAACAGCAGTATTATGCCTGTCATAGTGCCGCTAGTAGTAAGGCCTAGTTATTGCGCACCGCTAGACTTTAGTCTTTCCTAGTGACGCTAGTAGTTAAATGCCTGAAGTTATGCTGTACCGCATAGCTTGCGCAGAAGAAAATGCACTATCTGCGCAAGAGGTCTGTACCAAGTATCTTTGATCGTAAAAGGACGGTAACCATGGTTACCTTCGCCGCTGATAGCCAGCTCTGTATATCGTGATTTGTGAGCTGCCCGCAAAAGGCGCCACAGGCATGGGAGATCTGCATGACCGGAAATTCGATGTCACAGAATAATCAAAAAGGATGTCTTACCAGCATTTTTTTCTTCTTCTTCTCATTAGCAGTATCGAAGCCTTTCTCGAATGACAACCTGTTTGGATCAAGTTTTATTCATCTTTAAGGAGCTGGTGGAAAGTGCCCGTCGGTGCGACTCGTACGAGATGGCTGCGCTGAGGCCGCCCGTCTCGCCACAACTTCTGCTAGTTCGTTGCCACGTACCACGTCCCAGTCCCCGTGGCTATGTACCCAGTAAAATCACAACTTTTCAGCCTGGCCCAAAGAAGTAAGTCGTGATAAGATGTTCTGTTCAAAGGCCAAGAGGCTGCTCAAAGAGTCTGTCAAAATGAGTTGCAAACTTACCCGCTTCCAAGTTGCACCCCAACAATATAAATAGATTAATGAGACAACGGGTCAACGAGTTAACAGCATAACGGGGCACTGAGTAAACGGGTCAATACGTGAACGGGTCTTCTATCCTATAGTAAAGCTCTAAGCCGTGCTGTACGATCAACTGAGAGGCACAACACGCGTGTTATGTGCACTAGAATGCAGAGACAGATTCGCGAGAACGGGCGAGAATCTGTCTGCAGAGGGCAGCCAGCCGCCCGGCCGTTAATAGCGAGAAAGCCGACCGACGCCTTCAGTATCTCACCACTGATCGAGTTTGTTCTTATCAGGAATAGAAGTGACCCCTTGACCTTCCCTGCCGTCCGCTGCGTGTTAGGACCTGAGCTTTTAAACTGACACCAGTCCAAGACCTTGGACAAGGGTGGCGTCGCCCCTTGCAAGGGCGACGCCACCTCCCGAAAGTTGGGAGGACGGAAGCATTCTGAAGTTCATTATTTCCATGCAACACCAATAGGCCTAATGTTTAAAATCCGAAAATGTTTGGGGGGACACGTCCCCCCGTCCCCCCGGTGGCGGAGCCCCTGGACACCACTGACGCTGTCCGAGCTGTGAGAGGTGATACTTAGTCAACTTATTGGCTGCTTGAGATTAGAACCTACTGAATGTGAACCGCAGCCCTTCTGAAATATCAAAACCAGTCAAAACTGAGTCGGTAAACCGAGCTGGCTGTTATTTAAGTTATTTCATCATGTGTGAGAGCTCTCAAAGCTTTGCTATAAGTTAAAGAGGACATGCCAGGGATGGCGTCCCCGGCAGCCGTCCTTCTCCAGTCTCAGGCGGTCACGTGACCTGGCGGGTCAGCCTGGGCCGGCCGGGCGGGAGGCCGGTGGGTCGTGCTCACAAGCTGCGGGAACACCAACACTATCATAGAGAAGACAATATTTTGCGTCTGCACCCGCTGCTTCTAAACCCGACAACGTAAAATTTAAGAAATTGCATACGATGCTTATACAATATGAACATCCTTGAGTGGAAAATTTCAGCAAATAAACTGAGCAGTTGTAAAGAAACAAGCCTCTGCAAATTATAATGTTTCACGAAAGGTGGCTTATTTGTAGATTTCCCCTTAGTTGAGGGAATACTTCGCCTTCCGCTCAGTAATCAGAACCCAATATCGCACTGCAAATGAGTATCATGAGTGGAGTATCACAAAAATACGGTGTAAACTGAGTTGGGCAAAGGCATATCCACTAGAACGGGTGTTTGTGGGGAAAGCAAATCCCAAAAAGTCTCACACAATTTTGAAAACTCATCGGATTCCGCTTGCATATGCATGGATAGTTGTTATAAAATAAATATTGCATCGTACAAGTTGCTGAAATTTTCGGCTATGTCAGGAAATGTGTCAAATTTGCACCGATTTCAGGCAGTTTGGGAGGCCATAGCCACTTTGGCGTCCCTGGATCCGCCCATGACGTTGGGTGCAGTCAAGCATGCTACAGATATTGTATATTGAACGTCTTGTTATGTCGTGAAGCACGGTATGGTTCTGTTATGTCAACTAACCAGACAAATAAAGCTCGTCACCAGGCTATCCAGACATCGCGCCATATATCCCTGTTAGTCTGGCACTAGATTCTAGTCTACTATGTATCGTGCATGTATTTGATACGTATTTTATTTTTGCTTAAAGCCTGATGAAAAGTGGTGTGAGACCATGTGTCATCTTTGAAAGTAAACATGTTTGTACAAGAGTGTAGATAATATAATAATTCAACCTAAAATACTGCGCCATTATAGCTTACCTAGCCTTGGAAGGTCCAACACCACCCTTTTCGAACACCAGATGAGACCGCTCAGCCAGTTGAAGTGTTTGGTTCAGTTCGTCTCCAGTTGGTTCCGGCGATTTGTCGATGGTGAGGATTTCACGGTGGGGCGGAAGCCGCGGATATTTCGTCTGCAGGGTAATTCAAATTATCGATCAAGGCAAGTGGCATGGTTTTTGAGAAGCAAGTGATAAATTAAAAACACTTTAACAAAAACAGGAAATAGAGCGTAACTTTTGTTGATAAATGTGAAACCCATATTTAATTAATTTTATTGAGGACGTTAAGTTTTATGCTCAGCACTGTTTGTATCCTAACAGCAACTGTTAAGTCGATAAGTTATGCCTGGAGCGTGCAGATAATAGCAAGGATCCTCCCGTAAGTAGACGACACTCATTTGCCAGAATGCACTTAATTAATAATGCCGTGGTATTTACCATAGCATGACAAAAATAACAGAAAGTAGATAAAGACAGACGAAAATAGTAATATAAAAATAGTATGTTAAGTTAAAATCAACAAATAATTACAAAAACGCCTTTAGCATACCTCTTGTCGATGATATTCAGACACTCCTCCAACTGATGGTCCAGTAGCACGGGTAACTCCGACATCTATGGAACAAAGAACTCTTAGTAGTATGTGACTAACAATGCCGAACATACAATAGCACACACATGACATTGTTTTCTTTACAGGATGAGGCTTGACAGGTATGTCTTGGGAAATGTTGGTGACTGCTGGTAAATATTGCCTTGCATTTGATATCACACTACTTGTTTTAACGATACGGCAAACTGGGACATATGCAATAATGTCTTCAGACATAATACTTTTTTTTCTCACATATATTTGTATCCATTTTAAGCCTAAATTTTGCTTCAGCTAAGCGTGTTGTGTTACTTTCTATTCCATTTTCTGTATTGCTGAATTACTGCAAATAACTAAGTGTTATACATCGAGCTGGTTAAATAAGCATTCTTATAGAGCTAAAATAGCAAGAGGAAAGGAAAATACCCATGTATAATGTACATCTAATTATGAGTTCATCAACTAGCATACTATTTGAAGAGCCTATGCCTGTCTGTTTGCCTGTCTGTCTCTGTCTGTCTGTCTGTAGGGAAGGACAACAATGACAGTGACCTTCATGAATAACACAAAGTAGGTACATTTCTACTTGCTTGTTATTATTTTTCAAATTTTAACTTTGAATCACTAGTTGATTTTATATTTATTTCTTAACTGTATACAACATCATTGCCATACTATAACGGAAGACTAATCAATTTGTGTTAGAAATATCAAAATGTGAGTATATCTATTTATGCGCACTTAGATGTCAACTCTCGGAGCGCAACGAATTTCTTCAAGCGATCTTGAGAATTCAATTGATGTAGGCTAGGTATACAATCGGTTCATCTCGATTTCAAACGAAGTGAGGTCCACTTTCGAGTTGCGACACCAAAGCTAAAAATTCCTTTATGATTATATAGCCACAAGTATTATATAATTGTCTGAAGGACAATTATTGTACCTTATAGTCCTATAGGAATGATTATAAGAATTCCTGTAGGACTTTTTAGGAAGTCCTATCAGAATTTCTATATTAATTCCCTATAGTAGATTATTATAGACCTTTCTATAGGATTAACAAGTCGAAAAAAACTCCCACTTTCGAAACACGAGACCTTCGGGATTGAGGACTAACGCGTAACGCGTCACCCGCTGCACCATCAGCCGCTACACGCGTCACGCTTAGGGGTCACAGGCTCCAATATGAGGGCCCTAGGACGGTCTGAGGGACCAACAGCTTCAATTTGTGAGTCCATAGGCCAGTTTCAGGGGCCTCATGGACTCTAATCTGAGGGCTCTAGCCGGTCTGAGAGTCCTAAGGCCGGTCTTTGGTGCTTAAGCTCTGATCTGAGGGCCCTAGGCCCGTCTGAGGGGGTCCAGGCTCTAATATGGGGGCCTAAAGCCGTTACGAGAGGGTTCCAGTATCTGATCTGAGGGCCCTAGGCCGGTCTAAGAGGGGTTTTCAGCCCTGATCTGAGGGGCCTAGGCCGGTCTGAGGGGTCCCTAGGCTGCAATCTGAGGGACCCTATGTCTGAGGGGCCCCCGTTTTCAATGTAAGGGGCCTTAAGCCGGTCTAAAGGGGTTCCAGGCTCTAATATGAGGGGCTCTAGACCGGTCTGAGTGAGTCCAAGCCAGGGGCATGACCCCCTTGTTCCCCTCTTTGGCTACGGTCGTACCTAAAAGCGTCAAAACATGCTGTTGTACGTAACCTTCAAGGGCTCCTGGAAACATCAAAACCTCTCGTACCCATCAGGGGCCTCCATTTGACGCAATTTGAAGTTGCTCCTGAACCGGCATGGACCAGAAGCAGCTTTTGAATGAAGTTAGTACCTACCTACTTCTAATTGAAGGGGCTCTTGATGAAATCAAGGGATACGAAATAGGTGTTTTGCGCCCTCTTAAGATTGTAAAGGTACCAGCATGGTGCGCAACTGCATACTACCCCCCCCCCCAAGAATTCGCAGCTCCTGCCGAGGACCATACGCCTTGCCGCCCCTCCTTCGGACGCTACGACCCTTTTTGTGTCATCATCGCCGGTGCTGCCACCTAGCGATCATTCAAACTGAAATATCCCCATTGCTACCGTCCGGAGGCGAGACCCTGTGCCGCCTGTGCCGGGCGCGTCAACTAGTGTTTGATGTAGATGGCAGGAGTATCGCTCTGTGAAGCCGTGGCGGCTCGTGGCTTGTATGGGGGTGGGGAGGAGGTGGGCATTGTATGATAACCTTCCAGATATGAGAGTAAGGCGGGTACTTTTTTATACTAATATCTTCTAATCCATTTTCTAAGAATAAATTGTTTTATTTTGCAAAGATAGAAGAGGCCAATACCAGAGCTGTCCGACATGTGGGTGCTTAATAGCCACTCCTGCAGTGGACACTCTTAAATACAATACAACCACTGAGTCAGTTCAAATCAGTCAGTCAGATCAAAATGGTCAACCATGCAAACTATTTTAGTGATGATAGTGACAGTGCAGCGATAATATTTGGTAAGTCACGCTTCTTGAAACTTAAAATATGCAACCTTATATAGATAAATTGATGTAAACCAATTAAGTTAAGTTGAATTTCTTACACTAATAAAAGGTTGTTCAGACAGCTTACCCTTCAGCTGAGAGTGAGGGTGGCTGCCAGAGAGTGGCTCCAGGATCGGCCGGCTGGTCGGCGAACCCTTGTACGGCCGGCCCAGACTGTCACGCGGCGGAGACGGCGTGGACGAGTAGTCCCAGCCCCTCCGGTCAGTGCCGTACTTACTGGGCAGCACAGAATACCCTGCCGACGAGACCAGCGACAGTCATACGCGACGCACGCGACACACGTCATACGTGACACTAAACATCTACTTAACCATTCCAGAACACAGACATTAATAAGTCGGGATGATTACACTAAAAGGAGCAATGCCTTGTTAAGGCATATGCAGTGAGAAAAAAAATGCGTTCTGATTGTTGTGATTATATGCCCGCCGATCCTTTATAACTAATAACCATCGAATGAAAGGGTAGCTAAGTTATAGGTCTTAAGCCGATGCATTTTTATGGCAGCCTAGTTAGTGGTTACTGGTTACGAGCATTATTTTGGGAAAATTGCTTCATTGATTTTCAACATAAGAAGTTCGTGTAGTTTTATCTCTGGCTGTATATAGCACCATGCTTTGTATAATCATGACAAATACTTTTTCCGCAAAAATAACAAACAATATAAATGACAATTTAGTTGGAAGCTCATCGATTTACTTGGACGGCGACCTACTCAGTGTCAACGATTTGTTTCATTGACAAATCAGAGACGTTGTTATGCTTCATGGCGCACTCACTCCATTTATGGTCTTATAACATGTTCAAATAGGACATAGAGAAGGATGATGTTGTCATTGACCTCCATGAAGCACATAAGGTACTAATTTTATATTTTGCCAAACTTACAACTTTGAATAAGGAAATATTTGTATGTAATTCCTAAATTTAAATAACATCATGGTAATACCATGACGAAAGCCCAAGCAATCATTGTTAAAACCATTCAAAGGTGAAATTTACCCTTTGAAAGGCCGAATAATTAATATTGTTCAGAGGCTGAGAAGTCCAGGACTTGCATTGGCCAAATCATGTATTGGCCAGAGGTTGAAAGGGCCAGAGTTCGACTTGGCCAGAACTCAAAAGTTGAAAGGGCCAGCGCCCCAGCCGTGGTTCGCTAAGGAGAAGTCGGAAAGAATACCAGCATGACCAAATATAGCGGCCACAAGACAGAGGGTGCGAAGCTGATGAGTAGGGGAGACCGGGGCACGTTCTGTCACTTTTTTGTGAATTGGCCCTGGCTGGCACACTTTTCCGAGTTGGTGATTGATACTTTCCAATACTGTTACATACATCAATACCTTCAAATCGTTTTTAGGAGTTCGATAATGTGGCGATGACTCATTTGACAGAACCTGCCCCATATACAGGGCACGTTCTGTCACCTATGGGGGGCACATTCTCGTCATTTGATGGTGGAGCTTCCTGTTATACCACTATACGGTCGTTTGTGGCGTCCTGCAGGGGGAGAGAGGGTTCATTCATCGCACCCATCCAATAGCTGCTACTGAAAAAGACGGCCTATCTATCGATTTCCAACACATCGCATTTTCTTGCGTTTTGTTGTTATCTCATGCGACGAATCAGAGCCCTGGTACGCCTTGATTTTCATTTTGAGATCTTTTCCCTTTCATAATTAACCCGCGCACTGCAGGGGTTGATTTCCGGCACCCCCCCCCCCTCATGTTTTTCAGGAGTAGTGCAAAAACGGCGGCGCGCAGGCGCCGCCAATTCGCTACACCTGTTTGGGCATCAATTACCCGACACTTTGGAAAAGTTTTGACTTGAGGTCAATCTCAGGTCATAGTCACAAGTCCCATGTCAAGTTACTCACCTTCAAAAAATGTTGCGTTCGTCGCCAAACCACAGTCTTTTTCGCAAAGTTTTGAAATTGCGGAATTTCATAGAATATCAGTACCTACAATTCGTTTACTCCGCGGAGTTTTCGTATCGGTGACCAAAGAGTCAGGTCAATTTCTGACGCTCCCCATATAGAGATATGGGAAAATAAAACATGTTCCTCTTTTCATAAATATGCATTGGATCAGTGCTAATTTCTCAGAATCATGCTATTTTAGCTCTATTCTAAAATGATCTCAGGTGCAATTGTTGCTCAGTGATCTCTACAAGGTCATCTGAGGTCATATGAGGTCATTCAGAATGATTGCAATAACTCTGAAGAAAAGGGATGAGACGATTAGTTGACATCAATGTTGTTTTCGTCTGCCTGGCCTGCTCTTGCCCCATATGCAACTATTGACCTACTGGGTCTACCAAATGACTTGACCTGAGGTTGTTCAAATTTTGAAGTTGACCTTACCAGTTCCCCATATAGATGTTTCTCAAGTGTCTCAAATAGAGAAACAAACACGCCTGGGCGTCAAAAGTGTTTTCCCTATCTTTCTTAGGTTGACATGCTATTCACGAAAACCGTTTTCTATAAAACAGTATGTTTGACCTTTCATGACCTCTGGAGCCTAACCAATATGATCTGTGAGTATCAATTATGCAGGACTTAATTGCGATTTGAAAATTTAAAGCTATCGATTTGAGTCTCTTCAATTGTATTGCCCCTTAGCTACTCATTAGTTTCCGATAATCGGGCTATGTTTCTGGTTATAAGATCCTAAAATAGAGTCTAAAACCGGAAAATTGACCTTTTTGGTGACCACTTAGGTATGACCTCATTATGACGCTCTGAATCTGATAAAGCATCTGTAACATACTTCGATAGAACTTTGCCTAGAGATATCTAATGATCAGTCCGGTGTGATCGCTACGTGCTTAGTTTATGAGAGATCCCACGGCGGGGCGGAATCAACCCCCCTGCAAGTATTGGTGTTCGGACCGCGAACCCAAACTGCCGAGTGCGCGGTTAAAGACCATGAACATTATTGAAAGCTCTATAACAATTCGCTTTTATGCCCCATAAAAATCGGTCGAATGACATGGCTACAATGACCTTTCAAAAACATCAAATATTTTAGAATGTGTTGCCCATTAGCCCCCCCCCATTTTTGAATAAAAAAGCAATTTCGGGGTACATAAATACATATTTTGTCACGACGAATCGAAAGGTTTTCTTCCCATCGGAATCGGCCTAGCGGTTCCCGAGGTCTCTGGGGGGGCAGAATCTGCCCCCGCATAATTCTGGACGCTCGTGAACTGCATCGGCACCACCCGATTCGTTTTACGCTTGTAGTGGTGTACCATATCTGTAACAACAGGCAAATCATTTTATGGTCGTTTATAAAGCGATACGACTAGAATCATGACAGATCAGTGACAGAACTTGCCCAGATTGGGTGACAGGAACCTGTCCCACGTCGCACACAAGGTCACACTTCTTCGTTTTCTTACTGAAAACTTGGGAGATGCCGAGGAAATACGCCCAGCAACATGTTCTCGACATTCCTATACAGCCCTTGAAGCATTCAAAGCACTACTACAATTATCGAATGGCCACAAAACACAAATTTTGTTCACTTATTAAAGCTATTCTGGATTTCTGGTGAAAAACAAACTTTTCCAAATTGAAGCCAAATCTCCGTAGCAGGCCATGTTGCTCTCGCCTTTGATAGTACCAGGCCACTTGCGTGCCAAAAGGAATAAGTTACTTACACGACAACACACATATACCTGCGTTGGATAGTTCACGAGGAAACCCCGCTGACATAATGTGCCCCGTGACAGAACGTGCCCCGTTCTCCCCTACGTACACTCTTTGGTAGTGCTCGCTACGACTTGTATCGAGTCTCCGCGCTGCCTCCCGGGCGACTCCCTGGCGGTACCTTCACCGGTCACCCACTGCGGCAATTGGAAGTCTTTTCATTTTAAATGCTGTGATTGAAGCACTAAACTGCTTGGCAACTGCTACAGCGAAACCTTTTCAACAGAACATCCTGTTCTGGAAGCACGCTTCAATCTTTTTGCATGACACTTATATACCATGTGTGACATACCATGTATCGTTAAGATACTAAGCTGTTCAATAAATCACCACCATACACTTGGGAAAGCCGCTAATGGGACGTAAATTCAGCAGCAACACGGAGCTGAAAATTGACCACGATTTTCATGGAAGCGTGCTAAACTTGTTTAAAGGGATTATACGGGTTTTCCCAAAAATTATTGAGTTGCATAGCAAAAGGACTCATAAAGGTGGTAGAAGGTCCATGGAAGCCACATTTTTTTAGGAAATTACCTCTTCTGGACGTAAGGACATTTCAAAGTGCGCGGTGATGACACCGC
>VOPJ01007013.1:0-38877 GCA_014673585.1 Semibalanus balanoides | reverse complement strand
ACAACGCCAGTTGAAAAATATAGGTTATTGCACGGATAATTAATTTGCGAAACCCTTCAGAATGAAGAAAAACTTCGGTTTCTTCTGGATGCGACGTTATTTGCACGTGCAGTTCGACTAGCTCATATCCCTTTTCGGATTGCTTTCAACTATTTTCAGAAATTATCATAATTTTATCAATAATAATTTGTTTAATTTAAATCTTAGCTGTTGAACCAGTTGCGTAACGGATCAACGGTGGCACGACTATGCACCGCGTAGTGCCGAAGCGGCTACACCGCGATATCATGACTTTCATAGTTTCGGATGGGAGCACTTTACTTGATCTGGAACGCGTTTTCAAAGCTCAGGAGGCAGAAATTCACCTGCTTTCGATTCCTGTCTTTGCGTGACATCATTGCTCCATGTTCCATAGTCTTTAGATGGGGTAGATTACAGCTTAAGTTTGCACGTGCTATTTCTCCTGGTACCACTCGGTTCCCGTTACGTTACCGGTCAAATCTGAAATATAAGCAATCGGTTCTCTTAGAGACGCTTGTGTCAGTTCTAACACAAAGCGAAATCAACTCTTCCTCAAAATTAGCGTCTTTTTTCATCTGGAGGTGTTACTGGGATCAATATAGGCACCGTCATGCACGCGCCACTAACCCCGTCTCCCTGACTGGCATAGCTTGGGAGAACTGTTTTTTATATTGGCAATGTTAACATCTGGCAGACATCGTCTGTATTTTGGTTTGCTAGCATCCATGAGGTATCCTTTCTATAAGGTTGGGAATGGTAAAAAGTACAGCACTCGCTTGCACTGCTCTTTGAATTTCAGACTTTCGGCTCAGCACTCAAGGTACCTCGTGTGTCTCGCTACCGGTCATTAATTTCTCGAAATTATCCGACAATCGTGTTCCCTCTCAGAACGACGGTTTATGTCACAACCTCTCTAACTATCAGAAGGGTCAAACTCTACCTCAAACAACTTTTTTTGTATCTTCTCATGCGCGAGGTGATGACTGGCCATTACAACGTTGGGGGCCGGTCATGCGGGGCGCAGCTGTGCCCTTAACCATGTGTTTCTGTTTATAGCCAGGGAGGATTTATTCGGTTATGTGGAACAGTTCATATTGTATGCGCAGAAATCGTGGCTTTGCATTTCTTTACTACCAGATTATCATGACGCGAATCATTGTTGCGTGGGTCTCTCGGGGAAATATGAGATAGAGTATGCGGGTCGACGTTGCTATGTCATTGCTTGCGATTTCACCTGGTTCCACTCGGTCCCCGCAAATATACCGTTCGGATTCGAACTCAGCACACTTCACTACCCTAGAAACAACCCTTATCTCAGCTCTAACACGATTTGCCTAATTCGGCCCAGTTTTCCACCTCCGGCTAAATAGGTTAGCGTAGTGCACAAGATTAGAAATCTTTTTTAAATACTTTTAGTGAAGAGCTTTGTTGCACGAGGCTTATATAAGAGGATGAAGAAG
The DNA here is from genome assembly GCA_014673585.1 of Semibalanus balanoides. Lineage (NCBI taxonomy): Eukaryota > Metazoa > Arthropoda > Thecostraca > Balanomorpha > Balanidae > Semibalanus > Semibalanus balanoides. Next base: position 37,396 of record VOPJ01007013.1, on the reverse strand, counting down.
GACACAGAACCGGTCACCCCGGGCGGGTTTCGTGAGCACGCTGCACGCACAATGGCCGATTACATAGTGGGGCAATCTGGGTTGCGCGGCGGCTGGCGGCACGTGACTTTCCCACTGCTGGACCGGTCCGGAGAGATGGTACTGCGTCCAATTCCGCGCCACAACACTTGGGTACTTTACGTAAATAAACTCAGGTGGTAAAATGACTATCACAATCGAGTTCTACGTGTAGAATGCCCCATAAAACGTGTGTTGCATGAGTCGTAGATATTTGGCGCATGACACAACTTTTTGTGACTTGAATTTGACCCTGACCTTTGCCAACAATCTCACTTCAGCTTATGTGGGATGTGCATTATACCTTTGAGAGCACTTTGGGTAACCGTTGTCTCCATCAAAGGCTTTGAAAGACGAGTATGGTCCATTAACTCAAATAGTTACGTCGATTTTGACCTTTGATCTTGCCGTGACCTGAGATGTGACCTCAATTCGATTGTTTTTAGTGATATTTTATTTGCCTTGATGATAGCTTTCGAATGGGTCCCAGAACGTCTCGCTACGACCATTGGTTCGGAAGATAACCAGGGGGCGATAAAAGCTTCTCACCCCCAGTCAATGACGTTCGGCTGAGACCCCAGTCATTGGCGGGTTATAAGTCCTCGAGAAGCAAGAATAAGTAACCAAATCGTGATGGGTCATGCACAGAAATAAATGGGGAGTCGAATTGTACAATATTTTTCATATATCATCGTAAATAACATTGTTGTTTGTCTATGTGTTTTTTTTATACAGTATTTGTTGTGTTGCCGTGTGAACCATTCTTTAATCGAACGTAGTGGGTAGCAAAAGCTAATACAATTGTTATATGCACGCTGCTGTTTTCCCAATGAAACTGGCTATTCAAACATGTATAAGTTTATGGCTCAGACATTGCCTGTATCCAGTACTGATGCATCTAAATGCTTGTGATACATTAGCATTTTCGCAACTGCACGCACACAATCACACAACCTAGTTGACTTCAGGTCAGTTTTATTGCATGAAAGCCCACATATCAAGTGAAATGAGTCTCATAACATGAAAATACGGTCAATTGTGCATCGTTTGAGCACGGACAATTTTAAGAAATTAAGAAGAAGTATTTTGAATTAAGTCAGGCTAAATCGGGAAAAGGTGGTAAACGGGATGGTGGTAACTGTGCAGTGGTCCGACCTGCCGATCCAGCGCACTATGGGCCAGAAACCCGATCTAGCCCGCCATAACTGATTATTGATCTCATATGAATAAATATGATTAGAAATCAGCCTCCAGTCATTGGTATGGGCACTTTAAGCAAGTGTTATGAATTTGGAAACCATTTCGTACTAGTTTCAATCGATTTAGCTCATCTTTTGGTCACCAGATGGCTCTTGATTCCGGCCGGCCTATTTCGGTCTGCCACATATTCTGATTGCCACCGACTAGTTCTAAGGGAGACACAAGTCAGTCTAAAAATATAGATTTTGCTCTGAAATTCGGTTTAGGTATCATCCATACTTGGTTCTCTAATATATCCTTCATTTTTTGTTTAAACCTCGCCGTTCTAATGTGTTCTTCCCTTGAGGGTTTTCTTACACAACTCTCTACGCATCGAGTGCATCTTGCTGACATTTGCAGTATCTAAGTTAGCAACAATTATACGTACGCTTTCTGACTTTCGTTATAAATTAGTTGAGAATTTTGGAAGATAATGACGTTTTAGTGACGTCATGTTGGTGGAAGAAAGATAAATGTTGGAAAAATCGGTGAAAATAGAGTTTGGTAGCAAATCACAAACCGATAACGATAGAAAACTGCATTTCATTTAAATTGGTGATGTCAGATTTTCACAATTGGGGCATTCCATGACAGATCGACCCAAAAATCTCGAAATAACACCCTATATCTCAGATTTCAATAAAACTATATCTAAGGGGTTATCTGAGCCGTAGATTCAAGCTGTGACATTTTCAGTCTCGTCCGACAAACGGTTTTTGAATTAAGCCCGCATTATTCGATTTTTGCTCAACCTTAATTTCAGAGGCGATACGCCATGTAAAAATATGGAGTCATCATAATCCTATATATCATTAAATCTCATAAACCATAGATTAATGTATATAACCTTTTCGAAAATTCAATTTTGAAATTTTTCAAACGTGATTAACGTAAAAATCACGTTTGAAAATGTGGTCCGCCCTGGCCACTCACAAATTATGATGTTTTTTCTTGTCAGCATTAACTTAAATATATACTGCCATCGAAAGTAAAAATTAACTTGGAGATAGACTTTTTCTTAAAATATTTATTTATATTTTTGAATTAAGAAAAATAAATGGTCACCACCGTACTTTGAAATAATAAACTTTGCACTTTTATTTTAATTTGGCACAGAGTAAGTGTGTTGGAAGCTTAACTGTACAGTACATTATATTTCCCTCATTCAAGCTGCATTTGATGATAACATAACATGACCCCATGCAGTTGCTCCTTGATCCAAGGTCACGTGACTTAGGTCACCACGGTGAAGCCAATGTCAGAATCGACCAAACATACACTCCATTTCTCATAGTTTGAGAAAAATATGTTTTGGGGGTTTCTAGGGCGTAGCTTCACGTGCTAATTGTCTGCCCCTCTGTTTTAATGGTTTTTAAAGGTTATAGCCTAGGCATCTTTACGGTGTTGCGTAAACCTCGATTTTTCAGTGTGCAACATCTCCCATAATACAATAATATGATCATATAAACCTATATATCATACAATCATCATAATTAATAGATTAATTTGAGATAACAATTTTTGTAAATTCCAAAATTTGATAATTGTTGAAACGCATTAACGATAAAATAATGCTTTTTTGCAACTTGAGGTCAAGGAGTACTGCCAGGTCATGTTATGCAATCATTTATACAGCCCAAGTGAGGCAAATATAGTGCTGTTCAGTTACGTTTTTTAGCACTTTTACGTGGCAAGTTATTCAATACGTGCTAGTGATCCATTATTTTACAAATCAAATAATAAATATATTTAGAAGCAAAAGTCCCTATCTCCAATATTCTTACAATCAAGCTCCATATATTGAAGTCAAGCTGCAGAAAAAAATACAATATTTTTGTGCCACATTAAAAACGTGTTTTTACGTAAATCGCGTTTCAAAATTTCAAAATTTTGGATTTTCAAAAATATTGTATTACATAAATATATGGCTTATGATGATTCGTACATATATAGGTTTGAATGGCTCATATAATTTATATGGAAATATCGCCCGCTGAAAATTAAAGGTTTGAGCAAAATCGAATAATGCCTGAGGCTATAACTCGAAAACCATTTGACAGATGGTGCTGAAAATTGCACAGCGTGAATCAACGGCCCAGATAACCCCATAAACTCAGTTTTATCGAAATCTGAGATGTAGGCTGTTATGCCTTGGTCGATCTGTCATGGAATGCCCCAATTGTTTTTTTTAATAAAAAATAAAATAAAAAATATTTTTGGGGAAAAATCACTACAAAATCAAAATGTTAAAAATGTTAAAAAATATATGTGTAAAAGCACTGAGTATGAACAATACCTAAACCAAATTTCAGAGCAATTTCGATATTTTTGACTGAGTGATGGCTACCTAAGTGTAAGACACTCATAACGTCATTTTGTGAAAATCACCTTTTTTACTTTTTTTACTAGATACGAACAAATAAATATATTTTTTGTATTTCTGATACAAAACTTGTCTAGGAACATGACTTTTATTTACTTTTATCAATTTATAATTGTGATGTATTCTCACAGAGCAAAATCGCTATTCTGGAAGTAGTCGAGGTGAGGTCATTTACTTGACCTAGAAGGTCAACCGTTAACCTTAAACCTAAAAATTGCATACTGTTATATTTCTAACATGACAGGCAACATGCTGGTTCTTACCGTGTTGCTCTATATTGCTTGTTTTGGAAGTTAACGGGGGTCTCACCTTCCCCACCTTCTCGCAGGCACAGGTGGCTGCTCGCGCCCGCGCGGCGGGCGGCAGAAATAATACGACCACCCCGCTTGGGTGCGGGGGCAAGTTGGGGCAGGAAGCTGGACTTGCCACAGCAAGCCAAACCATTGAGTGTCACTACCATGCTCGTACTTCCGTGATATTGTGTGTTATTCATTAGATCGGCTCTATCGAAAAAACTGCATTAAAGTTTTTGCTGACATTTATGTTATTATACACAAATTGTCATTAACCATAATCCTGGAGGGATGAAAAGTATACGAATCTGTCGGGGGGGCTCATTTGCCCCCCCCCCTTCAGATCTCCGCTGCCATAGAAGCTAGAAACATGAAACTTGGTGTGTGACTAGGGTCGACAATGAACTCTATTTTGATAAATTTTGGTGACCTTGGGTCATTATCTTCAAGGTCAAATGACGTCAACAAAATTTATTTTTGTCAAAACATGATATTTTCAGGAAACCTTGCCATTATCCCGTCGGAAACTATGGGGCAGCTAGGAGATCCGAAAAATCACTGTAAAGCGGTTTTAATTGTCTTTCACCAATAAGACATCAAGAAATAACGCTCAGGTCAATGGTTTTGGACTGTTAGAGGTCAACAAATGTAAAAAAATGTTTTTCAGCAAATGTTTGTTCGTTAGTAACTTTTTTATATAAAGTATATACAGCACTTATTTTGGTAAACAAGTGTTTCTCCTCGTTCATTGCGGTTCGAATCATATCAACTTTGTTAAATCAAAAAATTTTGACCCCGGGTCAAGGTCAAAGGTCCAAAGTCAAGGTGACGTAAGTCGGTCAAAATGCATATCAAAAGACGCATATTGACGAGACAAACATTTTTGGAAGACCATTGTGAGTCTCTATGATGTTCTTGTTCACGATTTATTGATAAAAAAGGTGTGTGACCTTGAATGACCTTTCAAAAAATCACTTACTAAAAAAATTCATCCTTTTCTCAGAAGGGCCTAAGATGACATATACTGAAATTAATTTGGATTGATGCAATGTATTAAACCCTCGTTTTTTCATTTTTCAAACAATAATATTTATATTGGAAGGTTAGCAATTTTGACCTTAATCAGGTCATCAAAATATTCAGATATCACCCTGCAACTTTCCATACATATTATTTTGGCATGTTTTCTTCACATACAATCCGTTTTTTAAAAAGTCTTGGAAAAATAAAAAACTTGCATCAATTTGTGACAAAATAAGTAAAAAAAAGATGAATTTCAAAATTCAAAATTTTTGCATTTCGAGATAGCTATTGAAAAAGCAATCAATTCTCTACCGATGATGTTTTTGCTAAACACTTCTCTTCAACACACAACTCTCCATGAGTGCTTACCATGCAACAGATTTTGTGTCAAAACGGCCGAACACACCACCCTAAAAACTGTCCTGGACTCCCTCCCTAATAATTTCAATTTGGAAAAAAGTACACCATTCGATGTGCAATGAATTTTTTTGGAAAATGCCAGCAAGTTGAAGTTCTGAGTTGAGTTATGAATGACCCGTACGCGAAAACCTCCAGGGGCCGATTCGCCCCCCCCCCCGACAGTAATAGGGTTTAAAGCACGAAAAACCCTACTTTTAATTTTATATTTATGTTTATAGTGTAGCTAAGGTTCAATTTTAATATTAAAGGGAGTGTGCCTACTCTTTTGAAATGTCAAATATATTTTTATTACGGTAAGAAGCTATTGGTTTGATCATTGGATACGATAAAATTCACGTCTTGAGCCCATTTATTTGAATTTTTACTTATATTCTGTTAGCATTTGTTTTGTTTCAAAACTCATAAACGATCGCCACTATAAACAGAGTAACGAAGATATTAGCCATTTTCACGATGGATTATTTTGCGCGAAATGTTTTAAAACATCTTAAGATGTTTTGAAATGTTTTAGTATGCAAGTTGTAGTATACGATATATTCCAAGAAAATAAGTTGTGGATTTAGGCGATATTATCATTATTTAAGAGTTATGGAAACATTAAATTAGCTCAATATAAGATTATGATACAGAATTGTCCGTTTATAAGTTTATAAAGAACATATGCGTCTAGAGTCCATTGTCAGTTAAGCTTATCACCATAAATTAGTTTACTCAAACTGGCAGCGTCATGGATCACAGGTCTGGCCTTCGCATGGCGCATTAATTGCCGCTAGAAACGGTTCGCTGGAGGCGAGTCCATTATGAGTAGGGAGGCTTCTTTTTTTTAGCGCAAATAGCGTGCCCGAGATTAAACATTTCAGATGTTCTGAAAAGTGTCAGTAGGTGAAGAATCTGGCATCACAAACTAACTATTTACATAATTATGCTTGCTGAATACCACCAAACCGCAATTTTGGTAACAATAATAATATTCTTACCAACATATTATACAATTCTGAGAGACATTTCAAGACACAAATCGCTTGCAAAGTTGTGTGGTTAAGGAATGGATAGGTAATCTAAAACTTCATACTAGCTCGTTTTCACGATGGTTTATTTTGCGCGTAAAATGTTTTAAAATGTTTCGTAGTAGCCGTCTTCACGATGGACAAATTTGCGATAAATGTTTTAACCCACGCTCTACGGTGCCGTAGGGCGATTGTTTAAACATTTTTTTTCTGCAAATTAGTCCATCGTGAAAGCGGTTACAACCAAAACATTTCAAAACATTGTAAAATGTTTTAAAACATTTCGCGCAAAAAAAAGTCATCGTGAAAACGGCTACTAAAACATTGCAAAACATCTTAAGATGTTTTAAAACATTTCGCGCAAAATAATCCATCGTGAAAACGGCTATTACCTACAATGGCGTACCAAATACAATAAACAAACCCATGCGAACAATGTATGAGTTTGCGTATAGTTATCGACTATCGAGGCTCTGTTCGACTCTGTCCGATCGACTCTGTTCGGCAGCTGCTATCAGTGATCACGAGTTGTTTTCTATTGGCCAGCGCTAACAATATATGCTAGCGTTGTAATTTAAGGGCAGTGCGTCTAGTAGCGAAGGCTCTCTGGCGAATATGGATAATTTTTTTCTCCGGAATGATCTTGGCGAATTTGGAATATATCAGCAAATAGCTGTTTTCACGATGGACTATTTTGCGCGAAATGTTTAAGTAGTAGCCGTTTTCACGATGGACTAATCTGCGAAAAAATGTTTTAACCCTCGCACTACAGTCCCGTAGGGCGAGGGTTTAAAACATTTATCGCAAATTGGTCCATCGTGAAAACGCGGCTTCTACCAAAACGTTTTATAACATTGTAAAATGTTTTAAAACATTTCGCGCAAAATAATCCATCGTGAAAACAGCTTCTATAGTGAATCTGGGGAAATGAAGTACATGGCTAAATTCAGAAAAATATGTTCTATAGAGTAGTGTCAACAACTCCACATGACCAATGTGAGTAGGGACACTCCCTTTTATCTGCACATTTGAAATATTTTGTTTTATCTCATTCGTCATAACGTCGTAAACATACATCGTTTTAGAGAGCCTAATGGTACTCCCTGCGCTAAGCTTCATACAAAGTTCCGTATTTCGGTGCCGTTTATACCTCCATGTGTGTTTGCACTAAAAAAAACTGTCATCATATACTTAGTCCATGGTCAATTCTGAACACTTTCATGCATGTTCCATATGAAAATGGACAAAATCACTCCGACCGATTATGGCGGGCTAGATCGGGCTTGTGGCCCATAGTGCGGCGGTCCGATTAGCACTCAGCAGTCAACAGCCCTTGACCGGCCCGGACCAGTGCCAGGGACAAAGAGTGAAACTTTGATCGGTGCGCCAACTTCCGTGTCTGGGCCGACCTACTCTGCGGCCAGACGAGACCCGGATTGCACGTCTCACTGGCGGTCGCACCTCCAGCACAGCGCATCACTGCCTTGGCATCACTGCCGGCCGCACCGCCGAGCCGCCAACATGTGCCGCGCTCTCTCCTGCCCCGCCGCGATGCCGTCGCTGCCGCTGCTGCTGCCGCTGCTGCTGCTGACGGCGGCCACCGTCACTGCACGAGTGCACGTGCAAAGCTCACCGGCAGACGCCGGTCTGCTGCCGGAGAGCGACCCGAGCGACTATGAAGGCCATCAGGTGCTGAAGGTGTTTATCACCGGGAACAGCACGATTGACTTGCTGCGGAGCTATGAGGACAGGCCAGGTGAGCGCGTTGGTTGACACATGCAGGAGGGTCAGGGATATGTCTTACTGTAGTGAACACTGTACGTATGCACCTTTATGAAGACTGGAAGGAAGCACCCTACCGCGTTCTATTGCAAAGACCTGCTCAAAATGAAGTATCCATGCGGTGATATGTTTAGTGTAATGTTGAAGTCTTCATTTAGCATGACATACAGTTTAGTGTCAGCTACTCAAACGACGTCATTATTCAGTACAAAGTAAAACAAGGATACCAAATTAAGTAACGATACCATGTAGTTACAGTAAATAAACAATGTTTATTTCGTATTGACTATGTTTTAACACTGTTTTGAGAGACATTATATAAGAATAAAAATGTATAACCTTACTCTCATTATGCCAAAAAATATAATTTATTTAAAAAGATCGGCTTGCGCCTTATGGCCATGATGAAGGCGTAAGCCGAAAGCTTCTATCTTTTGTTTTATTTTTATAAATTATATGTTTTGCATAAAGAGAGTAAGGTTAGAAATTTTGATTCTGATGATCAATGTTTATTTCGTGTGGATCATATAGGCTTGTGCGAGACTCAATTTGTGCATTTATACTTATGAAGCATAAATGCGCGAATCGAGTCTCAATCGAGCCTATATGTTCCATACGACACTCAATGGTTCATGTTCCTTTGTTAAAAAATATATTTAAAATGCCTCAGTGAAACCTTGATTCGCCTATTTAACGCTAAATTATTGACAGGGTCTTGGATACCACTATTAGTGTCAAGGAAAGGAAAAACAATGGCAGTGTGAGCTTCTCCGGATATTTCGAAATCTACTACAACCATTTGCAGAATTCAAATAGGGTTTGACTTCCCTCAGATTGATCAACATTTCTATTTGTTTAAATAATGGCGAAAGGGGATGAAAGTGCATCAATTTTTCAACTTGTTTTAGTCCATCATAACTCCTAGTTCTACAGAACGGTTTTGACAAAACTTATATGGATCGACAGCAAGTCTTTTTAACATAAATGCGCCAATCGAGTATCGATCCTGTCAATATTGGTGGCGTCCAGAAGTAGAAAGAGATTCAATCATCTCAGATCGACAGCAGGTCAATACAAAATGTATATACCTTGCTCAAATTTGACAATTATATTACCAGTACGACGCCTTAAACAGAGAAGGACGAGCGAGACCGAATAAATCCGCGTCAATTTATCACCCGCCCAGCGGAGGTTCGTTTTGTGCAAAGCATGCTTTTGAATTATTTTTGCTATGTCTTGTTTTGCCGTCGCAAATAGATCCAAACTAAATCGACACTTAGAACTCTTTTTTTTAGTTCCTTTTGTTTTTTTTTTTTGCTTTGTTATTTTGCATATACAAGTTTTGCAGCGTTATTTTTAATTTGCACTTATAAGCTTCATGTTTGTAGTCAAATATTCATTTTGGGTGGGTATTAAATGGATTTGATTGAGCTTTACAGCTGCATCATTTTTGATCGTTTAGCACCCTTTGGCTTTGAAGCTACGAAGGTGTAATGAAGGAAATATGATAAAATTGGCAATATAAATATTACAGACGGATTTTAACAGCTATCAGTGCTCACGAGTTGTTTTCTATTGGCCAGCGCTAACAATATATGCTAGCGTTGTAATTTAAGGCAGTGCGTCTTAGTCATGCGAAGGCTCTCTGGCGTAAGATGGGACTTCACATTTTGTTCTCCCCTCCGGAGATATCTTGGCCGAAATTACTGCTGATTTAAAAACTCTCTAAATTTTGCATCTGCATTTTAGCCCGGGCTACACGTTGTTCTCACATTGGTGTTGGTTTAATGTTTTCATTTCTGCTTTCCCCATCCATATGGGTGGCTCCAAGCCCTGATTTTAAATTTTCGTTGAAATTAGCGTTCTATGCAACCATTATTTCGGCTTGCTAAGGCCTCTAGTAATTTTGCACGTGCCACGCGCGCTTATCCTCGACTACATTAGCTGCATTACGGCCGGACGGAATCGTTTCTCTACACATCTGTGTTTGGCCTGTGTCTTTGCGGACTTTTTGGTTGCCGAGATATTAGGTCGTATTGCAACCGATGTTGTTGTAGGTAATGCGTCTGACGGAACAGGGGTGCACGTGCGCACGTGCAATGTACCCAGAGTTGGAACTTCTGCTTGTGGCACTTTGCCAATGGGCTGTGGTCCTCAAAAGCCAACACCAAATTTGAGCACCAGATTCGGGCCCTAGCCGTGCCGGAGTTCTTGCGACAAACACCTTTAACACCCCCTCACCGCGGCACCCGCGCCACGCGCATGTAGTCACCAACTATGATCGGCACTGGTAATAAAAACTGTAGGCTGCATCGGGGCATCGCAAAGCAGCCCCCTGTCATCGACGTGCGGCTTCTCACATCATCATGAGGCCTCCTTCCCCATAAACGGTCGCCACGGGTCGGTCGGTCGGGTCGGTCGTTCGGCGCGGGGTCGCGGTCGGGTCCGCCCGTGGTCGGGTCGGGTCGGGTCGGGCCGGCGTCGGTCGGGTCGGGTCGGTTCGGGGTCGCCTCATATCAGATTTTCCCATATGCCACGTAAAAGACGTTGCGAGCGCAAAGCGCTCCTCCGCGCCTTCCTCACATTATAATTTAACGGGTTAGCATATTTATTAACACAGGTAATTCTATTTCACAGGTTTGCGTTCCAGTAACAAAGCAGTATGGATTGTTTAAGCATTCTTTGATTTTGATTTAACGTATTAAAATCTGCCAAGACAGTTTCCCCTCAGGAAAAATCTGAAAAATTTTCAGAAGCCTTTCCTTCAGCCATTTTGATAGTCATCTTATGAGAAATTATAAGGGTGGGCAGAAATTCTGCCCTCCCCCCCCCAGGGATCTCCTTACCATAACAGGGCTAAGCCTGTTTTTATTTGGCTTTGAAATAAAGATACCCACGTGCTAGTGAACATACCATGTCGTCTGTATTATATATAGGTATATCACATCAAGTAAGAATGGAGTAACATTTACTTCCTTCAGCTTTGTTGACTCACTGTTCTGTGGATAGAACTATCCACAGAACAGTGAGTCAACAAAGCTGAAGGAAGTAAACGTTACTCTGTTTGCTCCATGTCCAATCCGCGTCAGGTCACTTTATACGCTTCCTCTAGATGTCTTTCCTTGGTCCCTTCATGTGTCCCTGCAAACGTTTGTCTTATTATACATACCGCAGTATGACATCTTAAGACCACCAATACCACAAAAGAAGTTGCTGTGCTGATATGATGAAATATATTGTTCCGCCGATCTATTGGTGTCTTAACGACTTAGCCTGTACTACTTGCACTTTGGGAGCAACATCATCTCAAATTCGGAGTCGCAAAATTGTCCCAATTCTCTCCACTCTCCACATTTGACCCAAGATGATTTACCTCAACCGCCCATATGACATCTGTCTGTAAACTGTAAACGCTTCTTGTGTCAGGTGTCGACTTCTGGACGCCACCTAGTGGACTGACCCCTACAGTGGACGTCATGGTGTCCCCGGACGTGCGCCGTCAGCTGACTGATCAGCTGACGCGCTCTGGAGCCACCTACACCGTCAACATAGACAACGTGAAGGTAAAAATAATGATATAAATACTGTTCCATTTGCAGTGGCGTACCCAGGATTCGCTTCGGGGGGGGGGGATTTCGGTCGGGGGCACAAGGTAACCCCACTAAAAAATCATCGGAATTGGTCCACTATATTTCTAGAGGGGCATATTTTCAACATTTTGTTTTCGAAAAAAAAAATCAGGGGACCCCAGGTACATCCCCAAAACAAACTCGCCGTATTTTGTCAGGCCGGCGAAATACGGCGAAATTGTATTAGAGCACCGTGGGCGCAGGCCCTATTTCGTGCACTGAGGCACTAGCAGGGGGCACAGGGTGCATGTGCTCCCGGACCGACTTTTTCACTAAAAATGGACGGCGACGTTCCTTTTTGCAACTTTTTGGGGCCCTGCAAAATATAGTGGCCTAAATCCGGAAATATTTTTATTTTCGCGACATTTTTTCGGGGGGCCTTTGCTGAAGGGGCCTCTTGGGATGCCGTGCCCCCCCCCCTTGACGAAGGTCTGCTGCGTCTTTGGCCGCACTAGCTCAACTGTTTCTAATATTGTGAGGTCCATGTTGATGCTCCAAAGCCTGTGTGTTGCTCTGCATCCATGAAACCCCAGAGCCGCCTGAGGGGGCACTCTGACCTATAGAACCTCTGGAAAAAAACTGAAGTGCTCTGAAAACCACGTTTTGCGTGGTCTTAATATTTGGAATAGGGCCCTTCGGGCCGTAATTCCAAAGGGGGCACATGGGTCAAGGGTGCACGCACAGAACTTCAGGGGGCAATTGGCCTTTTCCCCCCTCCCCTTGGTACGCCTATGACTCTGACCGCCTGAGGGGGCCCTCTTGCCACCTGAGAAGACACTTCTGGCCTCCTGAGGGGCGCTCTGTCGCTCTTAGGCGATGGTACTCTTGACCTCCAACAACTCATGAAGAACCTCTGACGAGCCTCTGATTGTCGCTCTAAACACTTAAAAGACCACGCTTCGCATCCCGGTCTTTATTAAGAGAAAATAGGGCCCTTTGGCGCTCCTATTTCCACAGGGCCGAGTCCATTGGCAAGGGGCGTGCCCATTTGGGCTCAAAGAAGCACGCACGGACATTCAGGGGGCAATTTCCCTTTTTGCCCCCTCCTTGGGTACGCCTATGTCCATTTGTGTGATTAGTGTAGACCGCCATAGCGTCTTCAGTTTAAAACGATGTAAAAACCTTTTAGAGATGATTCATGATGCCTACCGCTCTCATTATTGGCTGGCAGTTATTGTTATTCGGTATCTACGAATGGGGCATGGTTTTTCATTTTGCCAGGCGCATACTCTACTGAAGCCTCTCCATTACCGTACTGGTCAGCTGCATCCTCATAGCTAATGTCATCTTTAAGATGTACAAGATCACCATACAAGATCAACAACATATACATCTCTGGATACCATAGCTTGGCTGCGGTCTGGTCGGGCCGCCCATATACATACATGTATATGTACGAGCAGTTTGAACTATAAGAGCGGTTCTATAAATATGTTTCTATATTTTTCGTGACCGATAGTTGTATAATACTTACGTGGAATCATGTCCGAACAAAAATTACTTGGACAACTTTAGATAGAGCCATTTTGATTGCTCATCATGTGATACTGTGGGATCCGTAATTCGTTGGCAATTGTATCAAGGGACGGGCATCGAAAGTGGTGGGACGGGGGACGCGTCCCCAACCACGGAAAACAGGGCCGCGTCCCCTCTAACATTCGCATATTTTAACATTACGCCTATGGGCGTTGCATGGAGAGAAGCGACTTCAGAATGCCTACGTCCCCGCCTCCCCTAGCTCTTGGTTCGTGGCGACGCCCTTGCCTATTGGGACCCAAGATTGACTGTAACGTTTTGTAGTCATATATGTTGGGATCGATCCTAGACTCGTCCTTGCAAATCGCGGTCAGATTGTCTTGGATCACGGGCCTGAAGCTCGGATGCTGACACATTGCATCAGTCTGCTGACAAACAACGCATGGCTATCCTCTGCAGGACGATGTCCAGCTTGTGAGGAATGTCCTGCCATCAGTGCAGAGCGGCGACGGTCGGGGTGCCGCCGAGTCGTGCACACTGCACACTGCACAAACACTGTATAGTGTATAGTGCAGTGTAGTAGTGTGTTGAGCCGCCCGGCGCGGCGGTGCCGCACGCCACGATGGCCAGCGTCTACCATGGGCCGTGGTCTATACCCGCAGGCGGTATAAGTGCAGTGTAGTAGTGTGTTGAGCCGCCCGGCGCTGCGGTGCCGCACGCCATGGATGGCCAGCGTCTACCATGGTCCGTGGTCTATACCCGCAGGCGGCAATCGAGCAGGAGAGTCCAGTGATGACCGACACGGATAGGGACCTGCTGAAGGCCCGCAGTGGTCACCCGCTCACCTGGAGAGCCTACCACCCGCTGGACGATCACCACCAGTACATGGACTACATCGCACAAACCTACCAGGGACTCTGTGAGACGTTCAGCATCGGCACCAGCAGCGAGGGTCGCGACCTCAAGGGCATCAAGTGCGGTCTCGGAAAGGAAGAGGTCTGGATTGATGGAGGTAAGTGGCTAGACATCTTGAGAAAGAACGGAGTGCTAAATGGTGTCTCCAAATAGTCAAGGTTAGCATAAGCTACATTTATTACATAGATCATTAATTAATCTAGCTATGTTAAGAGCCTCTGCCTGTGCGACTGTCACCGATAATCTTAAGTATTTCTTGCGCCGATCTTAAGTACTGATACAATTTATGAACAGGATAGGCTAGAACTCATTATGAGTCGTCTGCATTGGGTAACGCTGAAGGAGAGGTTAACCCGCGCACGGACGGGGGCGGATATCCGCCGCCCCCGGATATTTTTGCAAGAGTAGCGAAAAAACGGCGGCGCGTAGTGCCGCCAAATTTTGCATAGCTGTTTGGGCATCAATTACCCACACTTTCTGAAATTTGTACCTCCTAACTTTTAAGGTCACGTTGTCAGGTCACATTAAATAACCTGACCTCAAGTCACGTTTTTGAAGTTTAACATCTTGCCGAAGCCACAGTGGTGAACCAAACAGTTTGAAACTCACAGTGTGTAATGAGGCCAATGGTATCTACAGTTCAAATATCCCGTATTTTTATATATGCCTCCCAGTTTCGTTACCTCCCAATATAAGTATATGATAGAAAATTGAAATGCGCACCAATCGAACAAAACCTGGCTAAATATGGTCAGTTCTCATCCTTGTCACTATTTTGGAGCATAGCAGAAGAATTAATGTTGTAATTTTCTTTAGTGACCTCTTTAAGGTCAAATCCAATGAGCCCCAAGGGCATATAGTTTCTGTACAATAACTCATCTTCTACGTGAGGCAGAGAGGTAGAGTGCTATGGTTTTCACCATCCTGTTTTTTTTTTTTGTCGAGCTCACTCGAATGATATAAAATTTGACTTGACCTTGATATGACCTCAGGTCAGTTCAGGTCATCATTTTTTTGTTTGACCTAGCTAGCTCATACGATTTATGATTCAATGCACCGTGATAAGAGAAACACGTTGATTGCAAAATCGTTGCTCTAGCGTTAGTAAATAAGAGTTTTAAGCAAAAAACCTTGTCCATGAAATTAAGCATTTTGACCTTTGCTGACCTCTGGAGCCTAAACTATTGACCCTATCTCAAATTTGAAGTCATGTTGCAGAAAGAGTGCTTCAAGGGTATTTCTTTGTATTTTGTGAATCTTCCTATCTTTCTTAATTATTGAGCTAGCCCGGATTATGTGAATCAGTTCTAAATTTACTCGAAATATGGGAAAATTTGACCTGTTTACACCTCGGGTAACCTCAATATTGAACTGATCACAAAATAATTGCTTACTTTTTCTAGTACTTGTTACAACCTACCTAACGCCGTTTTTCTCGCTACGTTGCATAGTTTTCGAGATCTCTGGGTGGCGGTTATCCGCCCCCCGCCGTCTGTTCTAAGTTGGCTCAGGCCCCCGTCCGTGCGCAGGCTAGGCAGCAGCGTCACGAAGCGTTACATTGGGTAACGGTTTGACACAGGCGTCACATAACGCTCGGCAGTTTAACTTTTCTGCAACACTTAGCAAAATAATAAAACAAGCCCAGATACAAAAAAATACATTCATACTTCAAGAGCGGATGTTAGACGGATAAAACTAGGCGGTGAGGGGCATTGCAGAACCTGTCAGAATGTAAATATCATCGCAGAAATTAGAACCTTTGTGGTCAAAATCGGAAATGCATTGTAATGAGCTATGCGTGAACAAATATACATTTTCCCCACTATGGTGTATAGTGATGTTTCGTAAAAGCCTGTATATAAAAATTCGACGCATTGCTTCAGTTTTGAACAGCAGACGTAAAATATATATTGGATAAGTTGTGCAAAGTTTGACATAAATTGTTAGATAACTTTTGAGTTTTTAAGAATTATCGGTAGGGATATTATTTTCTCCCTCAGTTATTTAATGGTAAGTCAACAAACTACTGATGTAACACAATTTTAATTTTCCCTCAGTTATTTAATGGTAAGTCAACAAACTACTGATGTAACACAATTTTAATTTTTGCTTAGCCTGAAAATCGCATGTAGCGTTCTCTTTCCGCTAACTTTCTCCACACGGCTGATGACATACACACTCTCGTCTCGCTATTTCAGGCATCCACGCGAGGGAGTGGGTCTCGCCTGCCGTCGTTTCGTGTCTTGTTAGAGAATATTCCGAGAACTCGATAAATCACCAGGACCTTCTCAGGAAGCATACCATCTACATCCTTCCGGTTCTCAATCCGGACGGCTACGAGTTCTCCCGCAGCGGACCAAGTACGGCCCCGCTTTCAGTGCTTACCATAATGTATTCGCTTATACCTAGGAATATTTAGCATGTGTAGACGATTTCTGTACCATGACATGTCCTATTAACCCGCGCTGCGTGCGTGCGTGCGTGCGTGCGTGCGTGCGTGCAAGTGCGAGTGCCTGTGCATCTAACGATACAAACCCAGGTCGGGCCCCAACTATTTTTTAAAAAACGTAATGGACGTGCTCGATTATCACTAGGAGTTAAATAGTTTAAATTAATTTAACCCTCGCACCGACGGGGCGGATATCCGCCCCCCCACAGTTTTTTTCCGAACTAGCGGAAAAACGGCGGCGCGTAGCGCCGCAAAATTTTGCATAGCTGCTTAGGCATCAATTCCGCACACTTTCTCAATTTTTTGACTTCCTAACTTTCAAGGTCACGTTGTCAGGTCACATTGAAATGAGCCCTGACCTTGAAGTCACGTTTTGTAAGTGACATTTTGTCCGACCGAAGCCACATAGTGAACCAAACAGTTAAAAACTCACAGTGTGTGATAAGGCCTGGATATCTACAGTTTGTATATCTTCGGATTTTTTATCTGTACCTGAGGTCATGTCAATTTGTTTAGACCTCCCATTATAAGTCTATGGGAGGAAAATTTGAAATTGCGCCACCAATTCGATCAAAACCTGGCTAAATTGTGTCCAGTTTTCATTTTATCACTATTCTGAAGCCAGGCAGAAGAATGCATTTGTTATTTTTCTTCGCGTGACCTCGTTAAGTCAAATCCAATGTGCCAAAGGTCATATGGTTTTGTATTAATACTCATGTTCGACATAAGATAGAGATACTGTGTGTTTTCACATTCTTTTCTCTTGTCAACCTCCATCCGATGGACCATTACAAGGTTTTGACTTGACCTTGACATGACCCAGGTCAGGGTCAGGTCAGGTCAAGTTTTTTAGTTTGACCTAGCTAGATCAAACGATATATGGTTCGATGTGCCGTGATGTGAGAAACACGATGGTGGCAAAATGACTGCTCTACTTTAAAACTTAAGAAGGTATTAACAAAAAACTTTTTCGGTATAATTAAGCATTTTGACCTTCGCTGACCTCTGGAGCCTTCACTATTTAACTTGATCTCAAATCTGAGGAAATGTTGGCCAAAAAAGAGTGTTTCAAAGACATTGCAGTGTTTTTGTTTTTTTTTATTATGGTGTCCTAGCTAGTTAGTTACTGTGCTAGCCGGATTATTGTGAAGCATGCGTCGAGTTTACTTCGAAATATGGGAAAATTCGGACCATTTTCTGGCCTCTGGTGACCTCAATATTGACTGATCAAAACAATAGCGTAAGTATTTTCGCTATTACTCGTCACGGGCCTTACCTCACGCCGTTTTCCGCTTCTCGCTACGTTCCGTAGTTTCGAGATCTCTGGGCGGCGGTTATCCAACCCCCCCCCCCCGTCGGTTCGAAGTTGACTCAGATCCCCGTCGGTGCGAGGGTTTAATATGCGTTTTTCTCGTAGTGCAATACCAAACGTCAAGAAAAGCAACTATGTTGGGTAAATTTTCAACCACTGGTCATTCTGAAACCGATTTATATTAAATAAATCAGGTTACACGGCTTGAGAATTGGCTGTGGCCGAATATTTTAACTGATTGTCTGAACATATGAAAAAATCTTACGATGACAAGCATTTAATTCGGAAGATCGAGACCCTCTGTAAAAAGGAGCTTAATGCCAGATATGCTGTCATATTTAATGAAACATGTCTCAAAGAAAACCTGCTCCCTATATTTACAAATATATATATATGTATATATATTTATATATATATATATATATATATATATAACTTACTATTGTAAATAAAATATATGTTTTTCTGACTGTCTGTCTGTCTGACCGTTCGCAATTGGCTCGGATTTAAGTGGCACAGCCAGCGAAAATGATATAGGTGGCGCTGGCGTGCACACTACCTGCAGCTGGGGCGGTGATACCTTGACGGGTAAATCGGGAGTATGACGGATACAAAGCGTAAAAAATGTAGTTTGTATACTTGGGTCGTTCAGCGGAGCGAACAGGTGAGCACTAGTACTGCCTATTGAGAATGATGGTTGATTAAAATTCGTGACATATGAGTGTTAACTCGACTGCTGGAATACCACCGGCCAAAAGCTGGATTGCTACTCTATGCCATTTAAAACGGTAAGACATCACGCAAAAATGTTTGTGTTATATACTGATGTTATGGCGCTCGGAAGACAAAACTACAGGTACGCGAAGACACATGAGCGGTAACGTCGTAAAGCTCGCCTGCTGCATGCACTGTGTTGAGCCCAGCAAGCTAAATATCAGCACACACCTGTCCTCTGTCGGCAGGAAACCGCTTATGGAGGAAGACTCGCTCCAAGAATCCCGGCTCCAAGTGCATCGGCACCGACCCGAACCGCAACTTCGCCGCTCACTGGGGCGAGGTAGGCCAGCCCGAGGCTACGAGGTCGATTTTCGCAGCATGCTTATGCAATCGAACTGTTTAAATGGCGATCCGAGAATGGTATGAAAAGCACACTTAGTGGCTGCTTTGGAGGTCATATCTGACACACTATACAGCCCACGCCACTGGTATAGGCTTTGTTTTTTTAGTTCAGACTTAAGTTCCACCTGATGTGACACAATTGTAAACTAAGTCATTAACGCTCCATTAAGTAGCCTGTACTAAATGCCGTGGTTCCTTAATTGCTGCATTTTGAGTACGGCATTCACGGCGAGTCACACTTGCACATTAAAAACACGCAT
This sequence comes from Semibalanus balanoides, assembly GCA_014673585.1. Classification (NCBI taxonomy): domain Eukaryota; kingdom Metazoa; phylum Arthropoda; class Thecostraca; order Balanomorpha; family Balanidae; genus Semibalanus; species Semibalanus balanoides. The sequence goes on along the minus strand of VOPJ01007013.1, from coordinate 18,032 downwards.
TCCTGACATTTGATAAGGATAGGTCCAGGTGGAGCAGGGACGTAGCCAAGGGGGGGGCACGGGGGCCATGCCCCCCCCCCCCCTTGAGCGAAATAATTCACACTAGATAGATATGAGATTCTCTGAAAACGCCGACCCTACCTCGCCCCCCCCCCGGTTCAGCAACATATGGCTGAGGAGCAAAATGTGATTTTCACACAGAGAGAAGAGATTTTAGGAGTCAAAATTGTGATTTTTCGACGGTGCCCCCCCCCCCCCCCCTGAACAAAATCCTAGCTACGTGCCTGAGGTGGAGCTGGAGCGAGCAAGGCATTTACCACAGTGAACATCGGAGACACATGAACATGGAAGTCTCGTAGCATTTCACTAACACGGCACAAGAACGAGTAACTGCGTGGATACGATTATGCAGTACAGATGACGTGTGCAAGTCTCAGACATGTGATGTATGTGTTTCAGTCGGGCAGCTCTAGTGATCCATGCAAACAGATATACAAAGGATCAAAACCTTTCTCAGAGCCAGAAACCCGCGCACTGAGGGACTTCCTGCTCAGTCATGCCAGCACGATGAAGATGTACCTGTCGTTCCACAGGTAAATATACGGATGTGCACGGCGGCGTCAAACCACCTGCACGTGACACTTCCACCCGACACTGAGCTCTTCGCAGTGAGGCCCTGGGGCCGTGCTGATCCTCCTGGCGTGCTCGTTGAATTGCACGCACATGTACTAGCAAAGACTTGCGCGGCTAAAAACTCGAGTGTTGCTATACAAAGACGAGATTATTCGTTTTTTATTATCATGGGTAATAAATCGCAAGTAACGAACGACACACTTGGGTCGCGCACCACCTGCTTGAGGGTTTAATTCCTGAGTTGCTGTTGCTGCTGTTCAATCAAACAATCAATCAATCAAGCAATCAAAATATACTTTCGAACAATACACCTTTTTGCACTCGCATTTGACCATTCAGCATAACTGTTTAAACGGCAATTTCAACAATCATCATTCGACAAAACAGATCGGCTGCTGGCGCCCGAATCTATGAGATGAGCAAAACTATTTGAACACTAGTCACTAGATAGCTCATTCTGTAAAACTGTTTCATAATTCAACATGATTTCGACTATCGTCAAAAAGTTTTGTCACTTGGCTATTATATAGTTTGTGTGCGTTGACGGAAAAAGATGGGCGTTCAAAATAACTGCTCGTCGGTCTGCATAACTTTATACCACTGCAATTCATTTCACCCAGTGCCGATCTGTTTTGCAGATTATTGAAAGTTTTGCTCAATGACGATTTTTAATGGAATGCCGACTAATAGCTATGGCGAATAGTGAATGTTTATGGTGAAACGGCACGAAGTGGTGCCCTCTATATATGCAGAGTGTTTAAAATAGTTTTGCCCATTGGTCAAATGCGATTGCAAAAAGGTGTAATCAAGGACGCAGGAACCGGGGGGGCAGGGGGGCAGCGGCCCCAACTTTTTTCGAGGAGGGGCGTCGCCCCCCCCAACTTTTCTGAGGATCGATTTCTTCTGTTTGCAGTTTTATGATTAATAGAATCGTTGAAAAGTAATTACATCAATGTGGAAGATAAAAAGTACTTGTTCATTATTAAATACTTACAATTTATAGTAGGGATCTAGTTATGATTGCTTTCCAGTCAAATTTGAGACTTAATAGCCATTTTAAAGGATATTAAATTGACTAGTGAAAACTCAGAAAATGTGTTAGGAATATCAGCACCGTAGACGTCAATACATTAGTTCTAAAGATCTAAACCCATGTGGAAGAAGCTTTAATGACGTCAGCAATTTAGATTTACCACTTCGTGATTACAGTTCCGATTGCAAAGACGATGCTGATTTTGTCACCTATGCATATTTGTTTCTCGATTAAAAAAAAATCACTCAAGTTATGTCAATTTGAACGAAAAAAGCACAGTTTGGATTTGGGGGGGTTAAAACTTCAAAGTTTCACACATCTGATAAAGTCATTTAAACAAAAAATATATTTATTTTATTTTCAGGTTTTCTTCTAGCCACTGACTTGAACACTCGATTTTCCACGATGTTAAATTATGTATTGTTTTTCCACGAGGATTATCAATCCTGTAAATATTAGCGACATTATACAAATAAGTTTCTATAAATTTGATAAGACCTAAATCTGTAACCTAAGCCATAACAAATTTAAGGGGAGAGCTCTTTTATATGGGTGCCACTTAAATAATTCAAATGGGCACGGTGCCCGCCCCGTTCCGCCGCCTATGATTCTGAAGATAAGCAAAATAGCAGCCCAATTCCTTCTGGATCATGTTATCATCGGCCATTCCTGAAGACCCAGGTGCAATTTGTTACATGGTCAACCAAGGTCATCCGAGGTCACCAACAATGTTCGTCATTAACTCTCGATAAAATCCAGTTAAAAAGTGAAACCGACACCAATGTGTACAAGTTCAAACAAATCCGGTATATGGGAGACGTGTCTCGACGAGACACGTCTCCTAATTTACAAAATGACCTATTTGGGGTTACCCCAAAGACCTTACCTGAGGTCAAATTTATAAGTTGACCTAGACCTTTGTCAGCGTGCATATGAATTTAAAGCGCATTGGGTTGAGCCGACCACACGGATGGCGACAAAATATGAGCCCTTATCTTATTAGATAAAAAGAAGTACTTAAATGAAAAAAAAACGGTTTGACAAAAAACAAACTTTTGACTTTGATGGTCCCTCAGGAGCCTAACTATTTTACCTGCAAATAAATTGGAGACACCGTTGGCGATTACATTTTTCAAAAGCTTCAATCGCTTTCCGTTTGTTCCTAGAGCTATCATAGTTCGCGAGATATTGGGGAATTCTGGAGCAAAGCCCCGCTGGCAAGTGGAGAAATTCTGACCATGGGATGACCTCTGATGACCTAAGTATTCACATGTTAAAGAAATGACCGCAATAGTTTTCCAAATACTTTTTGACGAGGTCTTTGAATCGTGTTCCCTTCCCCCGGCATGGCGAAGGTGGCGCCCGAGCACCGGCACGACGCGGGTTAAAAAGCAGTAAAAATCGGTACCATATGATTCATGTATCCGACACTTGTAAGTATCATTCTTAGACTTGTATAAGTATCACGCTAAGACTCAGATGATGGATATTTTTTAATCAGGTCAAAGTCATCCGAGGTAACGTGGAGTCAAACAAACTGCTGATTACGGTCATTAGGCGTCAAGGGCGGATCCAGGGGGGGCAAAGGGGCCATGGCCCCCCCCAAACCACCCAAAATCGGCGCAAATTGACACATTTCCTGAGTTTGTCGTAAAACTAAGGCAATTTTACTAAGAAAGTTTTTTTAAATCAGTTATTGATGCATTAAGCAAGCGAAATCCGATGAGTTTCAGATATTAGCGATAATTTTGGATTTGCCCCCCCAAACTGTCACATAAACACTTTCAGGATCCCGGCCAGTGTTAAGGCGTTGTGGCTACAGGTTATTTGTTATTTTTTGCGTCTTAACATAATGCCGTCGAAAGTGGTCAATTTTTGTCTTTGGAAGGTCCTTATTATTGTCATCCAGTTTTATGGTATCAACTTCAATTTTTGCACACGTCAATCTCGTAAAGTTTCGTTCATATTTCGTTATCTGACATGTTATATAATATATTATTCACGTTTTAAGCATGTGAGAGTTTCGAAAAAATATGAGAAAAAAATCCGAAATTTCTATTCTAATTTTTTCATCATAATTTCAATATACCGGTATGATATAGCAGTGTATAGCCGAGTCCATTGTCAGTCAAATTAAAGGTACAAATAACCTGTGGCTGGTAATAGACAGAGTTAGTGGTCGTAAATCAGGTAATACCTACAACCATGAACCTAGTTCAAATCGGCCAGAATTCTGAAATGAGGCAGGATTTCCGGCTGAGTACTCGTTGGCAGGCAAAAATCCTGCCCCCCCCCCCAACTTGAACATACTTCCTGCGTCCCTGGGTGTAATAACATCAACATAACAGTTGCTCCTGCTACTGTTGCTGGTGCAGAGTCCTGTTGCTGATGGTGGTGGTGTTGTTGGTGGTGGTGGTGTTGATCATATCCCAAGAGTAGTGGTGACCGTGACCTTGTCACGATTTACTGAGTTGATTGACATCTGGTGATAGACCGTGGCATTCATGTCGAGCACACAGAATAACGCTGAGCCTGCAATGCGTCTAACGTGTCATCGATGCGTGGGATGAGGTAAGCTGGCAAACGTGTAATGACATTCAATTTTCGCATGTCAATTGTCAACCCAGATTATCAATTCTCCAGATTTTGTCCTCGCTAAGCAGATCAGAGATGACCAACCACTGTCTGACTCTCCCAGAATCCCCTCCTTCACCAGTTTGTCCAGCTCATCGCGTTGCGTGCTGAGTCAGATGCGGGGAAGACGCCTTGGGCTTTGGTGTACTGGAGGGCTGCCATCGGTGTCGATCGCGTGGGTATGACCAATGTCACCGTCAAACATAGAGCCGTGTTTCAGCAGAACATTCAAGAGCGCCTGCCGCTGATCAGTCGTCACATTGGTCTCAGACAAATCAATCAAGGACTCGACGTCTCGGGACGAATCTCTCCCCAGCTGAGGCAGGTCCTCAGGGGTAAAAACCTTGCGATTTTGTGATGCGATCTGAGACACAAATCGTTCGTGGAAGATATCAATATGAGACATTAATGCCGAGTAGAAGATCGTATCACTTGAAACGGTACATGCAAAGAGCGAACAAAATTGTGTTCTGCATTGCTAAGTAACCCACCAGAGAGAGACGGGACGTGGTATCCATATCCACCACAAATAAGTAACCTGGTTTACTGTTTCACCAAACCACCCAGTGCAATGACTGGCGGAACTGGGCCAAAGATTCGCCCAGCTCAAAACTTGGCGATCGCAAGATCGGCGTCGCGACTCGCAATAAGCCAAAGGTACTGTTTTGNCGTTCGGTATATGCTCTGTTTAATTGGTTGGTGACTGGACAATAAATGCAATGGGGATGGTAACGAATTTGCTTTAATTCAGAGACTTTGGTGTATAACTAATTCAGCAGCATGTGATTACAACAACATTTAACAAGTTCGTTCTAGCCTCGAGGAAGGAAAGTTTAGTTTTAAATCAGTCTACCTGTACAAATTGTCAACTTCTCTGCAACTAGCAGCACCCAAGAAAAACTTGTTAAATACACGTTCTCACTCTGCAAAGTTGTGTTGGTCTTCATCAGCCAAAGTGCACTACAATTTATAGTGGCCATTTGCAGTGAAGAGCACCATGAATTTGTCCTAGATATTTAAGACACAGTCCACCTAGCATTTACTTAATTTGCTTGCAAATTTGTGGCTTTGAGTCGAGTGTACCGTTGACTTGGAACATGTGCCGGCTTCATGTCGTTCAGAGCTCGATTGCGTGCGCCACTGCTATGTGGTGGGTAGACAGGAGCAATGTCATACTTTGCTGACGGTGAACACTGGCGAATCCAGGGGGATGGGGCGCATCAGGAGCAAGTTTCTCCCTCCCAAATCACCTGAAATTGTCGCAAATTTACTCATTTTTTATGTAGAACGACATCTACGCAACTTGTACAAAGGCAAGTTTACTTTAAAAAGTCTAGCAATGCATAAGGGAGCAGAATCATATTATTTTTTAACAGTTTTGTGACTCTTTTGGGGTGGTGCCCCCCCCCCGCAACGACGCCACAAACTGCCGTTTTAGATACGCCAGTGAAGCTGAAGGCATGCAGCAATCGCACTCGAATGGCCACATGTGCGCCAGTGCATTACGCAGTCAAAATGTGGACAACTACACTGGAAAACCTGTAAATAGTTCAAGTTTCCTCATGATGTGCTTAAAGTAAGCCACCATATCCCACAGCAAACTAATACTGCCAGGTCGGGCAGTATCGGTTTGCTGCTACGTACGCTACAGTCAGCTTAGACTGTTTTCTGTTTCAATGGCTGCTCCTGGGAGACAGAGATCCTTAGGAGCATCTGCGAATTTCATAGTCAGCGGTGTTTGGTTTCGCCGTCGTTGAGACAGGTCGAATACAATGTCGTCGAATCTCATGTCGGAACGTAAGTCAAGGAGCTTTGTGTTATCGCTCCGTTCTTCTAGTATCTGTGCAATGTCTGCCTGGTGCGCTTATTTTCAGGCTGGGGATGTGTCATTCACCATCAGGCCGAGAGCGTCAAGTACAAAATTATTACTAGGTAAAAATGATTGAAATCTCCTTTCAATATTTACGAGCGGAATAGTGGATACTTCATCGTTTGAAATCGAATGAGATAGATAATTTGTAATGATATCAAAGACGTTATTTTTACTTGGTTGGTCATTTGATAGACCTTTGATAAAGTAGACTTGAAAGTGTATTTCATCCCACTAAGGTTAACGGGCATGCAACTTTCAGAATGTGCGTTTGTTGAGAGGCCTGCCAACATCAGAGCTAACCCACTACTGACATTTATCGATTACCTGCGTGGGTGTTGCCACGAGGGACTATAAATATTTAGCTAGTGTAGTTTAATAGTTTATAACTATTTAGCTAGGGTAGTTTAACCCTCGCACCGACGGGGGGGCGGATATCCGCCCCCCACAGGTTTTTCCGGACTACGGAAAACGGCGCGCCGGGTTAGCGCCGCCAAATTTTGTATAGGCTGTCTGTGCATGATTACCCACGCTTTTATGCAAAAAATGACTTCCTAACTTTCAAGGTCATCGATTTGTCAGGTCACAATTGAATGACTGAACATCAAGCCATGTTTTTGTAAGTTTGACATCTTGCCGAAGCACAGTGGTGAAACCAAACAGTTTGAAAACTCCACAGTGTGCAACGAGGCTTTGATATACTACAGTTCGTATATACTTTGGATTTTTTTATATCAGTGACCTTGGAGGTCATGTCAATTTTGAAGACCTCGCCATTTAAGTCTATAGGAGAAAATTGAAATGCGGCACCAAAAGTCGGGAACAAAACCTGGCTAAATGTTCGGTCAGTTTTCATTCCTATCACTATTCTGAAGCGAAAGAAAAAGAATACAAGTTGGTATTTTTTCTTCTGGTGACCTCGTTTTTAAGGTCAAATCCAATGTGCCCAAAGGCATATTATTTTTGTGCAATAACTCATGTTCTACGTAAGATAGAGTAGCTGTGGTTTTTCACTTCATTATGTTTCTCCTGTCAACCTCCATCGATACACATAAAATTGTGATTGAACCTTGACATGACCTCAGGTCAGGTCAGGTCACAGTTTTAGTTTGGAACCTAGCTAGATCATTACGATACATGGTTCGATGCACGTGATGTGAGAAACACGATGGTGGCGAAATTACTGCTATAGCTTTAAACACTTAAGGGAGAGGTTTTTATTAACAGCAGAAAAAAAACAGTAAAATTAAATTGCATTTTGACCTTCGCTGACTTTTGGAGCCTAAACACTATGAGCTGATCTCAAATCTGATTTTTGGTCATGTTCGCGAAAAGGAAGTGTTTCAAAGAAGCATTGCAGTGTTTTTTTTCGGATTGCTCGCTAGCTATGTTAGTTACTGATGTTGGCTAGCCCCGGATTATGTGAAGACAGTGCTCATTACTCGAAATATGAAAAAATTGACCTTTTTGACCTCTGGTGACTTTGTCAATATTTGACTGATCAAAAAATAGCTTGTATTTTCGCTAGTTACTCCGTCACGGCCTACCTCACGCCGTTTTCCGCTTCTCGCTACGTTGCGTAGTTTTCAAGATCTCTTCGAAGTTGGCTCAGACCCCCGTCGGTGCGAGGGTTATAAAACATGCATGAAGGAAAAACGAAATGAAATGATTGCCTTTTGCTGGCTAGTTAATGAAAGCAATATTTTGCTAATTAATTATGCCAAAAACATATTGCAATATTATCACTTAAATTAACATATAACGAAGAATAATAAAACTAATTTATCGTGATATTACATTACCATCTGTTTTCACTCAGCGGTAGCGTACCCGACGCCATTTCGTCCCTGACAGTATTTGGTAGCCCATGGCGACTTGAGAATTCAAGTCACGACACAGGCCTGAGATGGCGAGCGGCCAGTGGGCACGCCCACTCATTGCTTGGTGTCAGGTAACGTAATGGTCTGGACCGCGCCGTGCTCTTGGGGCGGAAATCTTCCAAACTTAATTTCACCCTTCGGCTGGAATTTCGGAGTACTCTTTACCCACTTGTCAGTCAGTTTAATACATTACTACATGTCCGTGTCGTGCGTCCATTTCTGCCGACGCAGCCGACTACACGGGTTTCTCATTTAATTGAGCGGTGCGTGGCGGTGTCCACCCAGTCTGCGGGCGCCGTCCGGGCGGTCCACACCGTCTCTCGGCCAGCTCTAATTACTCAGCTGGGCGGCGGCGGCGGCGGAGGCGGCGGCGGCGGCGGCGGCGGCGTGTCGCGCCACTCAGACAAATGACGGTGCCGTCCGGGAGCAGGCCGTTTATCAGCGGCCTGAATCGGAGCCTGCCGGCGACAGCGCCGGACACACAAAACAATCAGCTCTCTCGGAGGATCACCACTGAGACGACGACGACGCCGCGCGCCGCCCGGGGCGCTGGCTGCAGAGTCATATAGAGATATGTGAGTGTCGGAATAGCCCGTCCTCGTCCAGGCTGGACTGATCGGGCGACGCCGGGCGGCCCGGCCGACCTCCCTCCCCAATTGGCCGGGCCTCGGTGCGGTGTCAGCAGAGACCGGCCAGGGCAGGGACGGCCGGCGGCCGGCGCTCATCAGCAGGTACGGCACGTGCGGCCGGCCGGCGTCCGCGCGGTCCATCGGGGGCCGACTGTGGGCCGCCGTAACGGCAGGCGAGCCGCCAGACGTCATCCGTCAGCACGGCAGCTGTGAACGGCTACCGAGCCACACCGCCCAGCCACCGTCCGACCACCGCCGCCGCCGCCGCCACCACCACAGCCGCCGCCACCGCTGCTAACTGCCAACCGCCGCCGCCGCCAGCGATAAGTTTTTGGTCGTTTTCTCTTTCGAACGCTGTCACAGCCTTTCGGCCGCCCACCACCGCTTCGGGATAATGGTCGATTGATTTCAGGCCGGTGGGCAGAGTCCGGCCACGGAGCGCGTGAAATTTGCAATGTAATTGCTTCTGGTATTTATAGCTGTATCCAGAATGTGCTGTTACGTGACTGTGTTCCAAGTGGGCAGCGGTGCGCGCCTAGGAGGATGCTCGGCATATCGTGCCGGAAGGGAATCGGCGAGGGGCGCACGTCTATAGTGTTGTCGGCTTCAAACAAGAATGGATCATTAACCCTGCAGTTTGGCGGAGAGAAAGTGGAGAGGGGGAGAGTTACGGCGACGAGTGTCCGTTAGAAGTCAGAAAGAAAAATGGGTGGCTTGGAAAGCGATACGGCGGCCTTGTCATCGCCGCTGGGGTAAAGATGCGAGTAATAGTCGGAACAGAATCTGGTTTTAATGAGGCTGTGATTATTTGGACTTCAACGCTGCACGAATGGCGAGTGGAGGATCTTAGTTGGTGGGGTCATGCCGCTATCAAGCCACTAACTGGTGACACTTCGCTTTTGCCCCGCCAGCTTTGTGTTTGGACCCACCAACTTATGCTAGATTAGGTGGTATTTTATGTCAAAATGTGATATTCCAGCCATGAAACTACTTAAGGCCCACTAAACTGACAAACTGACATTTTCGGGAGCTAATAAATCACCATTTCAAATCGCAAATTTATTTAAGAAAGCTCCATCCATGCTACGCGGTCATATGTGGCTTTAATTTGTTTTAATTATTTGGCCTGACCTGCTATTTGTGGATTGTGATGAGGCCATGATCGGGGATCCCCCGGTCCGTGTCACTATCCACCGTCCGGACGGCAGGCCACGGGCACGATGCTCCACTACCGAGCCCATAGACCCGGCTAGTCAGAAATCAATGCGCCATCAGGAGCGTCATTCAGTTGAGTTATGTGGCACGAACATGCGGCGCCCCGCAGACACATGGCCGGTCCAGCTCGCATGGGAATCGGTCAACTTTGCCGCTCATGGCAGAGCCACTACTCGAGTTCATTTCGTCGTTCAACGCCTAATAATCCACATCTTTTTAGTTCACTCTGGACAATTGTTTTATGGTCCGTCACGCCTCTCAAAGGCTTAGGAAAGGCTTTTAAGGACGGAGAGGATTTTCGCCGCGAGCTGTGGAAGGAATGGCTTCCGTAGGGAGGCACTGCAGGCCTACTTTGGGCCTGCTTCAGCAGGGAAGTTGGGCAGAGGCCGGTCCATTGTCGGTTCGGCTCCTCGCCCCGGCCAATGGGTCGGTCGTGCAGCGGTGGAACGGCAACGATGGCCGACTCTGCCGGAGAGTGACGAGAGCACGCGACAGAGAGGGATATGGCCCGGGGAGAGAGGCAGGCAGGCTCAACTCGCCTCAGACGGCGGCTCAGCCAAACAATGCCAGGATGAGCCAACCTCCAGCCAACAAACCTGCCACTCCCGCGGCGAAATATCCGGCACAGCAGCGGCACAGCGCCCCCCTGCTGCTGTGTCTAAAGTGCTGCTGTGTGTGACAGTATAACACTGTCACGCAATGTTGTTAGTAATGAAGTGATGCATGGCGTGCATTCCAAATGATTAAAATTTGTAATTATGTCAAAAGTGCTTTGATACACGCGAGTGTAGCATTGCATAGCATACATTGCTTGCTATTGGGAGTTTTAGGTTGCGACTACTACATAAGTATGTTTGCACCCATACACAGGGTGATCGCGGATGAATGACATACGAATAAGCAAGTCACTTGCAAAAGCAAAATATATTTTTTTCATAAGCATGTGCTGAAATATATTGTACCTACACATTTTTAACATTTTATGTAATTACTATTTTAAACACGTAAGTTAACTTTTTCTGGTCGCAATGATATAATTGTCTCCAATAAGCCTTGTGAGTACTTTTAAACTTAACCCACGAGCACGTTTACCATGGAACATGCCAGTTTGATTGTGCGAAAGAATGGGAATCTTAAGTCGGCGGGTGGGGGTTGAAAGGCTTTTCAGCACGTTTCATTCACTTCACACACTCCAGGAAAGGTACCGAAACAGAAGGCTTGCCATAAACTGCTTCAACGTGTCAAGCAAACAGTTATGGTGGCACCCATCGAAAATGGGTGCCACCTCTGGCACTGACACCCATCGAAACAGCCAAGATGACTGCAGATAAAATCGAACAAGTTGTTAAAGGAAATAGTTCACCTTGAAAAAAAACGAGAAAAGGTTCAGAATGATGAAGAGAATGCAAAGAAAATTAAGTATTCAGTATTACTAGAAGTCAAATAAACTATATTACGCGGAAAAAGCAATTAAAATGTCAATTATTCGGTGAAATTCATCATTTTTTTCCTCAAGTAATTCAAATCAACTGGTCTGAGAAAGCACGCAATCGTCATTGATTATGTAAGGATCATTGTCGTATACATGTGGTACGTGCCAAAGTACTTGTTGAAGATGCCGGAATACAATCGAAAACCATCACAGTAACTTGCGCTTTTAAGTAGGTATTTGTCATACTATTAAGGATTTAACCTATGAAGAAAGTGGTATGTCCGCCATCGTCGCTCACGTCCTGCTCCTGGGGGGTGCACTAGTACGTCGGTATGACAATCAAGCAAAGACACTGCTACGCAATGATTCACAAACTGACCGCGCTGGAGTACGCGAAATAGCCGGCTTTGCTGTAGTACCTACGTCCGTCCAAACGTAGCCAGCATCAGATATCACACCGCAGTGGTGTATTCGGGGTATCTCGTTGCCAGACAAATTGGCATACTGAAGCATCTCTGGAGCCGCTGATCACGAAAATATCCCTATAGGTGGTATTTTGTTGGTTTATCGAAATTAGTAGCCCATTGTACATTTTTTGGGAAAATCAAGGGTATCACGATTAAAAAAGCCATTACTTAACGTCCTGATGCGTTCATCACGGGAAATAGCCTCTATAGGGGTGGTATTTTTCGTTATTCTTACAAGTTACGGCCATTGTTACATCGCATTGTGAATATTTGGGGTGTCCTGATTTGCCCAAATATTTTGCATACCCGAACTTCCATGAGCGCTGATACCTGAAAATAATTCTCTATAAGGTGGTATTTTTGTCGTTTAGAGTTACATGACATTGTAACATCGCCAACTCGCCATGTAAATATTCCGGGGTGTCTCGATTGCCCCAGAAATTTGTATGCAGGTTCTCGTCTGATGCCATCTGATTAACGAAAATAGTGCCTCATAATAGGGTGGTATTTTAAGAGTTACAGCCATTGTAACACTCGTCAATGTGCTCCTGAGAGGTTTGATTGCCCCAAAATTGTATCAGGAACCTCCTCAATAAGCTGAGAATTACGAAAATATGCTCTCTAGTGTGTATTTTCCTTGTGCTTATCGAGGTACAGTCCATTGTAACACCCGCAAATGTAATATTCGGGTTCCTCGACTTTCCCAAAAATGTGCATACTTTATCCTCTCTGGATGCGTGTGAGTTACGAAATATGCTTCTCATAGGTGGTATTTCGTCATTACAGATTAGAGCCATGTTGGTAAAAAACATTTTTGTTGGTCTGGGATTGGGTGTGTTGGGGATGGTGGGATCATGGGATCATATTAGTCTCGATCTGCCGCAAGTTTGCATACAGAGCCTCCTTGATGCCTCCGCAATACTACACTGACGATGTTACAGCATGGCTTTAACTCGTAATACAACGAGAAAATGACACCCTATAGAAGGCATATTTGGTATCAGTGCATCGGGATGCCCGCATACAATTTTTTTGTAAAAATCCAGACAGCCCGAATATCACACAGGCGATGTTACAATCCTGTAACTCATAAACACACGAAAAATTACGACCCTATAGAGGAATATTTTCGTTTATCAGCGCATCATTGGATAGTTCTGTAATCACAATTGGGCAAATAGGGGCACCCGGAATATTCACAATGGCGATGTACAAAGCCGTAAACTCCGTAAATAACGAAAATCCACCCTGTAAACATATTCGTAAACTCGCATGACCAGGATGTTCAGGTATTCAATTTTGGCAAATCGCGATGTCACCCCAGAATACAAAAACAGGCGATGTTTAAATGCTTCAACTCATAACCGACAAAATATACCACCCTAATGAGGAATATCGTTATCAGCGCGACATGGAAGCTCTGTATGCAAAAGTTGGGCAAATCGAGACACCTCCGCGATCCCCGAGGCACCAAATAACGAAGAATTACCAAACATAGAGGCATATTTCCGTGATGAACGCATCCAGAACGTAATAATGCCTTTTTAAAATCGTGATACCCTTTGGATTTCCCAAAAATGTTACAATGGCTATATACTCGTAAACAACAAAAATACCAACCCTAGTAGAGGCAAGTATTTCGTATTCCAAGCATCCTAGATATGTTCAGCTATGCCAATTGTTGGGCAAATGAGATATCCCCGAAATATCACTACTGCCGGTGTGATATCTGAGCTGCTCAGTTGACGGACGTAGGTACCTACACAAAAGCCGGCTATCCGCGTATACCAGCTGCGTCAGTTTGAATCATCTGCGAAGCAGTGTCCTGCTGATGTCCCCTACCGCCGTCATTGCACCCCTCTGGGGCGGCTCGTCTGGATTATGTGTCACAAGTCATGCCGGGCGGCTGCGCCGCGGGCGCCAATCAAACAGCGCACGCGCGTACTGGTGCGAGGTGGGTTCAGGTTGAGTGGAGAGGGAGACAGATCAACCATTCTGTACGCGGCCTGGAACACGTTCAGGCCACGCTGAACGCTACATCACGCACAGAACTGTTTAGAAAAATGTTTTATAGAAATTTAAACATCAAAATCACTATGCAATAGCATTACCTACTAAAGTATTCTTGCAATAACAAGAATTGAGTGACTGAAACCAGTTATGGTTGTCTCAGCACTTCCACTTTCTCCAATCCTTGCGTCATCTTGCGTCATAATCATTACGTCACTCAGCCAAAATCAAGCCAATCACGATTGGAGTTACCGGGTATACCCGGTCCCGACTTTTAGGACTGAATATTAAATAATTAAGAGGTTCTTGGAAAATGTGAAAGCGTCACAAGTCATTTTCGAGCATGCGCCACAACTTGGCTATCTCAACTCAAAACCTAATGTTAAAGGTGAACTATTCCCTTTAAGCAGCAGCTGAACTAGCCCAGTGAAAGAAGCGTTTCGCGCCATTGAGATGGGATACCCAACAGTTTTGGGGATCCAGCAGACATATTCTAAAAATAAGCCTTAGCTCTGTCTCCTATGTCGACTGTCAGCCCAGACATCAATGGTAGTGAGAGGGGTGTGGATGAAACTGTTGCCGAAACGCCCTCCAACCCCCACCCGACGATTTCAGTTTCACATGCTTTCGCACAAACTAACTGAGATGTCTCATGGTAAACGTGCTGTTGGGTGAAAGGAGCCAACACTGCTCCCTGGAGACAGTTGCTCATTGTAACAAGATATGTCCGCCTACGCGTTCAAATGACAAAATGTCAAATTATCCACAATGGATTTCAGCACGTGCTTATGAAAATATTATATGGCAACCCTATTAGTCACAAACATGCTTGCAAGAGACATGCAAAAAGAAACATGACGCATAAAACGCATTAGATATTACATAACAGTGTTCTGTTATTAGTCATCGACATAATTATGACAACATTATTGTGCGTGTGTGTATGTGTAATGTGTATAGCTATATATTTTTGGTATAGATGAATTACCGTCCCGTAAATAAAAGCCTGTTAACATAACTAAGCACACATGTAACTAGTCGAATACACCGCTGCAGGTTATAGCCTAAATATCCAGCGCATAGGTTTATATTGAAAAAAGTATTACGCAATATTTAGTGTGGAAATATTAAATATTAATACATCACGGAAGTAACTAAGCTGCTAAATAGTTTTCCCTGAACTACCATTGTGCCCACTGGACCATTTGGCAGCGTTATCTGTCAGCATCTAGCAATAAGTGCGTGTAGTTCTGCAGTGTTGTGTGCCATTACGCCTTAATGGACGAAAGCACGTCAATGAAACGGCAATGTTTTGGTGCTGCCGCATTAACAAAACAGGTGGGGGAAGTAGTTGTGGCCATTTGTTATGGTGCCACAAATTACGACCCCTGCTGTCCCTACCTCCAATAAACGCGTGTATTTCCGACATTGCAAGAGGCATATATCATACAATACTCGTGAAACTGAAAATGATTTACATAGCTGCAGCAAATTAAATACATTGTCACCCAACGAAACACAACACGAAATTGTCATAAGGTAGGTACATGCAAAATTGCTTGGGTTGCTTCAATAATAAATTCCTCTTCCTGTTTCAGTTCACAACAGTAATATTAGACGTTTTCACGATGGCTTATTTTGCGCGAAATATTTTAAAACATTTGAAAATGTTTTAAAATGTTTTAGTATGAAAGTTTTACTATACGTATCCATTCCTTAAGTACATAATTTTTCAAACGATTTTCTGTCTGAAAATGTCTCTAGAATTTGTCAATATGGTTTGTTAATATATAGTATGTTACAAAAAATTGCGGTTTTTGGTGGTAATTAGCAAGATAATTATTGGCATAGTGTTAATTGTGATGCCAGATATTCACCTATTTGAAACTTTCCGAAAGACTCCGAAACATTTTAATATCGGCCACGCATTGGTCGCTCAACAAACTGACTCCCCTTGATTCATAATGGACTCGGCCGGCACGCGAATCGTCTAGCGCATTATTTGCGCCAAGCGAAGCAGACCGTGATCCATGACGGCTTGCCAGATTGAGTAACTAGTATGGCGGTATGCTTCACTGAACGAATGGACTCTAGGACGCATATAGGTCTTTAGAAACGGACAATTTTGTATCATATCTTGTAATGAGCTCATTTCATGTTTCCATAACTCTTGAATAATGATAATATCGCCCAAATCAGTAATTTATATTTCTTGTAATATATCGTATACTAAAACTTTCATACTAAAACTTGTCAAAACATTTTAAAATGTTTTAAAACATTTCGCGCAAAATAATCCATCGTGAAAACGGCTATTATAACCCGCGCCGGGCCGGTGCTCGCGCCACCTGTCCTCGGGCCGGGGGGTGTTTTCGACACCCCCCTTCTAACTCGGGCTTCCATATGGGACCTAGACATTAAACCAAAAATACCGTTTTCGAGAGCTCGTCAAAAAGGGATTTGGAAACTATTCGGGTGAATTTTTTCTCAGGTTCAATATTAGAGTCACCAGAGGTCATCAAAGGGGTCCCCCCCAAAAATTTCTTTATATCACGCCTCAATTTCCAGATTTAGGAACATAGCTCCAGATATCCCCAAAATATTCGCGAAACTATGAAATTTAAGTGGTAACAAGTGAAGAAAGCATTAGATAGATATTTGAATTTGCAATCGCACCTATGGGTCCTCAAATTTTGAGCTCAGATCAATAGTTAAGGCTCCAGAGGTCATCAAATGTCAAAAAATGCAGTTTTTGGTAAAATATGTTATTCCCTGAATAGCATTTATCTAAAAGATGACACATAAATTGATATTATTAACATATCGTTGTTTCATCTCGTCAAAGACGCTTTGAATCATATACATGTTGACCTCCGTAAGGTCAACTATTTTCAAAAATATTGACCTAGGTCAAGGTCATTTGGTGACCCAGATTAGGTCCAGTTGCATATGGGGCGACGCGGACAAAACGATACAAATACCAGTGGTTGTCATCCGCTCGTCTCTATCTTCATTATATCAGATAGTTATTAGCAAATCATTGATGATGACCTCAGATGGACCTCAGATGACCTTGTAGAGATCTTTTAGAAAACAATCGCACCTAGGTCATCAGAATGAGCTAAAAAAACATGTTTCTGAAATAATCAGCCTGATCCAATGCATACTTTCAGAATAAGAAGCATCTGTTTATTTTCCCCTTCACTTTAATCGGGGTAGCTTTCTGGTGGCCGCCGCGGTCTCGGTTCCTGATCCTCGTTGTGTTAAGTAGAGTTACAAAGTACGTCCACGAGAGCTCTCACTAAACAGGAGTTGAGAGCCGGTGGGTCTGAATCAGCCTGTAAATTGATTGACTAACTTGGCTTTAAGATGGTGAAGTGATGCATAGCGTGCATACCAAATGATTAAAACTGATGTACTTAAGCTAAATTTGACGGCACATAAGCCACTACCGCACTGAAGCTTCATAGCTGCCAAGTATCGCACCCAGTGAGCGATGTGGGCACTATAGCCACGTCAAGTGAATACTCCCTAACTCCCTATTCAGGCCATGACATAGGCCGATACACAGTCTTTGCGCAGCAGCGCAAAGTGGATGCGGGTGCATATTCAATTACATTGAACGCAAGTTGCAACAACTGCACGATGCGCACTAGGGTGCATCAAAATACACTTTTCCATGATATCGATCTGTCTGGGTTCTAAAAGTGTTCGATTGGATATTATTAGAGCGTGTGTACAATATTGAAGCGATCGGTATTGATTTACAGGTCCAACACAAGGCTTGAAGAAGACACTTTAGCCAGCATTGACTGGGGTGGTGGGCAAAAATGCCCTCTGGCGAATAATCACGATATATGAAAAATTAAAAAGAGTGGAAATCTGAAACATTCAGTACTTGATCATATATCAATTTCACACATTTTGAAAAACTTTCAGGTACGGGTCGCTCAAGGTCATTGACATAGGACCCTTTGTCTGGAGGCATGTCAACCGAGTTTTCATGTACTGGCCCGTTTTCATTGTTTTCACTGTAGTTGTGGACTCCAAACCGTACTTAGGGACAATATATTTGTCGTTGCTATATACTTAGTACCCCCGCCTTTCCTGACGCTGCACTAGCACAGAAAGTTGACGTCGACGCTCAGTAATATTCATCAGCTGGAACAGCATCTTACGGTGGTGGTCGGGGACTACACAACACAGCAGCTTCTCGGTGTACCAGTGTA
>VOPJ01007012.1:0-19241 GCA_014673585.1 Semibalanus balanoides | reverse complement strand
TTTTTTATGCTTTTTAAGCTATAATACCAAAAAATGTGACCGGCCCATATTCAGGGAGAAAAAAAATGTACCTTTTTACCCCAAAAAGTTGTCCCCAAACCGACCGCTGGATCCACCAGTGTCCGTCCCCCCCCCCCCACTCAAAATATCGTGGCGACGCCCCTGCTTGTCAGGATTGCCTCTCAGGTCACTCAACGTCTCTGTCAGGATTACAGGGCGCTCTCTCAGCGCCCCTGTCAGGAGCACAGGGGACAGGGCGCCCCTCAGACAACTCAGTGCACCTGTCAGGATTAAGGGGCGCCCCTTAGACCACTTAGCACCTCTGCCAGATATGCAGGGCGCACGTCAGACCACATAGCGCCCTTTTCAGGATTACAAGGCTACAAGGCACGTCCGTGAAGTTAGGTCTTATTCAGCGACGGATTCAGAAATGGCCCAAAACGTGGCTCCAGGTCAATACTGGCACGCTGATCACGAATATGAACTTCGTTTTGCAGTTCAAGGTCACATTTAAAGTCAAAATCGAGGTCAAAGACTAGGAACGACGGGGTACAGCATAATGTACCGAATTTATTGTCAAATCCTTTTCAAAATGGCCTGAAACGATAGCCAAGATCAATATCAAACGTTCATGACCCTAACCTCAATTTTGACCTTTGGCCTTGGAGGTCAAAACCGAGGTCAAACGACAAAAAAGACCGGGTATAGCACAACGTCCAGAATTTATTGTAGAATCCTATCCAAAATAATCTCAAATGATAGCCAGGGTCAATATCTAACGTCCGTGACCCTAACCTCATTTTTGACTTTTGACCCTGGATGTCAATATCGAGGTCAAACGACAAAAAGCGACTGGGTACAGCATAACGTTCCGAATTTATCGTCGGATCCTTTTCAAAATGGCCTCAAACGATAGCCAAAGTAAATTCAAATAATATTTAACGTCCGTGACTCTAACGTTAATTTTGATCTTTGACCTGGGAGGTCAAAACTGATGTCAAACGACAAAAAACTGTGAGAACAGATTCTCCACTGGCGGCATACCGCCGCTGCTGGGAAACCGCCAGCCGCCAGCGACCTGGCTGGCCGGGGCACGCCGGAGCGCGCCGTCCTGCGCTGGAACGCGCCGCGCGTCTATCCTGACCCAGATACTATCTGTCGAAAGTCGCCACTACTCACACGGCAGAGCTAACTTCAGTGCGGACTCAGTAGGGCGGACGCTTGAGTACGGACGGCCGAGTGCCCCCACACCTCTCTTGCCTGGCGGACGTCGCTGCGGCGCGACTGCCGTGAAGCCATGAGAGACGACCTCGGTGTAGCCGGACCGGTCGTTAGACGGTTTCGCCCACAATCGACCCTGATCACCAATGTGGCGTCGCAGCCACCCGCATGTAGCAGCAGCGCTGGGAGGCTGTACTCCACGGCCTCCTACAGCATGGCAGATCAACAACGTTGCAAGACCGCATTTTACCAGTACCAACTGACGTATTGTCAGTAGTTTGACATCAGCTGCGGGCTCAGACTACTGTCTCAGCACCGGTCAACCACTCACTCCACGGCCCGCCTATGCATGCAAGAGTCAGCAACCACCTGCAAGTGCGGCTCTTGCAGCACGATCGTCTGCAGCTGCTGGCTTGTACCGGGCAGACGCAAGCTGCTCTGCTCTGCACAACTAGCATGGACGGACTCTAAACTACGCGTAGGGTGCAGAGGACAGACAGACGTTGCAGACGATCTGTGTCTGGCTTCGCGTGGTATAATGTTGATGATATAGGAATCTTGACTGGTCACGTTTTATTTAAGATGCTTTCATGTTTAATACGAATGTAATTGGTTAATACGTTAGGTTACAGAAGCGGGGTTTAGCTTGGCATAGCCCAATATTGTGCGTGTAGCGGAGTCTCGTTGTACGCCTCGCGGTTGACGACATGACCTTGTACGAAGCGCTCGCCGAGTATAAAACAGCACGAATTGTGTCCAGTCGGGACTCTAGCACGACACTGGTGCTGGGACGGGGTCTAGCTGTTATGCTAGGTCTGGCTCCTAGCTCGGGCTTGGCTCTGGATCCACTCACACACTGGCGGACTACGTCTGGGAGGGCCTCCCTGGAGGGCCCAGGACTTGCCGTTGGCAGACGCCAACCACTACGCCGTCAGCTTTGAGGTGAATTGAATAATCATTAGTACTGAGAGCCTGTTAGCCGCATATAACTGTTTGATCTATATCTCTTGAACTTGTATCAGTAATCTGAGCCTGTAGTACTTGTACTGTATCGTATTGGAGCCGCGAGTATTTGTACTGATCTATATCTGAGAAGACTTGATTTACAATCTGAGAGTCTGTATCTTTATTTGAGCCGTATTTTGTAACGTCTGCTCTTCATTCTGTCGCGTAAACTTCAATTGGGAATCTAGTAACCTATATTCAATATATCTTGTTATCGCGAAAGACGCTTTATATATTATCAGAGTTCTACGTTCCGCTCTCAACTGACGATTCACAACCGCCTAGACAACACTTAAGAGCCTTCACATAAACATAGAGTTCAGCAGTTAGAGGGTGGGAACAAGGAATTCACAAAACGACCGGGTACAGCATAACGTCCCGAATTCATTGTCGAATCCTTTCCAAAATGATCTCAAATGTTAGCCAGGGTCAAAATCTAAGGTCCATCAACTTAACGTTAATTTTGACTTTTTACCTTGGAGGTCAAAATTGAAGTCAAACTACAAAAAACGACCGGGTACAGCATAACGTCCCAAATTTACTATCGAATCCTGTTCAAAATGGTCTTAAATGAAAGTCAGAGTCAATATCTAACGTGCATGACTCCAACTTAAATTTCGACTTTTGACCTTGGAGGTCAAAATCAATGTTAAAACGACGACGATATTACGTCTCAAATGATAGCCAGGGTCAAAATCTAACGTCCGTGATATCAAAATCTCAATTTTGAACTTTGACCGTGCAGGTCAAAATTGAGGTCAAACGACGGGGTACAGCAAAACGTCCACGAAATAATTGTCGGATTTTTTTCTTCAATATGGTCTCTAATGAAATGCCAGGGTCAATCTCTAACGTCCTGTGAACACTAAACCTAAATTTTGACTTTTGGACCTTTGAGGTCAAAATCGAGGTAAAACGTCAAAAAACGAACGGGTACAGCATAACGCCCCGAATTTATTGTTGAATCCTTTTCAAATGGCTTCAAACGATAACCAAGGTCAATATCCAACGTCCATGACCCAAACTTCAATTTTGACCCTTAACCTTGAAGGTCAAAACCGAGGTCAAACGACAAAAAACGACCGGGTACAGCATAACGTCCCGAATTTATTATCGAATCCTTTCCAAAATGGTCTCAAATGATAGCCAGGGTCAATATCTAACGTTCGTGACCTTAACCTCAATTTTGACCTTTGGACTTGGAGGTCAAAATCGAAGTCAAACGACAAAAAACGACCGGTTACAGCATAATGTCCCAAATTTATTGTCAGATCCTTTTCAAAATGGTTTTAAATGAAAGCCAGGGTCAATGTCTAACGTCCATGACCCTAACGTAAATTTTGACCTTTGATCTTGGAAGTCAAAATCGATGTCAAAAGTCTCTCTCATGAATACAGCAAAACACATAAAAAAATTATTGGCTGATCCTTTCATAAAACGTCTCAAATGATAGCCAGGGTCAATATTTAACGTCCGTGATTCAATTATCAATCTTGAATTTTGACCTTGCAGGTCAAAATCGAGGCTCAAACGACAGGGTACAGCAAAACATCCCGAAATACTTGTCGGATCCTTTTCAAAATGCCAGGGTATGGTCTCAAATGAAAGCCAATGTTCAATATCTAACGTCCGTGATTCTAACCTCAATTTTTATCTATTGACCTTGGAGGTCAAAATCTGTGGTCAAACGTACAAAAAACGACCGGGTTACAGCAATAACGTACCGGAATTTATTATCGGATCATTTTCAAAATGGTCTTCAAATGCGAATAGCCAAATGGTAAATCCAAATAATATTCTAACGTCCGTGACCTCTAACCGTAAAATTTTGACCTTTGAACCTTGGGAGGTCAAAACTCGATGTCAAACGATGGGTACAAAAACACATACAAATTGTATTGTCGGATCCTTTCATATAACGCCTCAAATGCTAGCCACGGTCAATATCTAACATCCGTGATCAAAACTTCAATTTTGAAGTTTGAACGTTAACCTCCCACATAACACACCCATGTGGGTACCACATGGTAATATCGCGGGTTAGCCCACCTTGCCCACACGGTATTGATATGGACTTCCCACATCGTACCCACACGGTTTTGGAAGACGATTCCACATGGTTACCATGTGGGCAGCCCACATGGTTTCCATGTGGGCTAGCCCACCTTGATGTTTGCCCATATGGTAGCTGTATGGTTTCTGGATGGTTACCATATGCAAGCCCGCATGGTAACCATATAGAAACGTCTCCGTCAATAACCACATCGCACCCATGTGAAAAAAGGTGGCCTAGACCAAATGTTTCCCATGAAGTGAATTCCTCCCGTCTCATCGCGCTGAAATCAAAATAATTTGCAATAAATATTGCGCATAATGAGCACTTCCCATGGATACGACTCGACTATTAATGTGGGACAGGCTGCCTCCGGCCCGTTCAGGACCATGCGCACCATGGGTTGAAGGAGAGAACTTTCGGGGTTAAACATGGTACGCTTGACCGGTCACCGCCCCTGGACAGGCCCTTCCCCGCAAACGAAGCTGCGAGGGGGGGCCCATGCCAGGCCGACTCCATCACTCGTAGGAAACGGCACGTAGACCGACTCTTCCCCGGTGGCCAATGCCCACCAGACCCGGAATGACGATGTTATCAACCCGAATTATAATGGAAGTGATCGGCGAGTCGAACCAACTTGCTTATCACTTTAGTCCGATACAAGACGTCTGAGTTTGTTGTGGAAACTGAAGGTGCATGCAATTAGCAGCAGATGACGGATGAACAAAAGGAATAAATAATAATGTGATCAGTTCGCTCCACCAAACCAGTCCTATGGAAAAAGGATATTCAGTGAACGCACAAACAATAAATGACGAAAAACCACAGCAAAATGAGGACCTGAGCAACTCCATCTATTGGGAACTCTAGATTGCTGTTTTGCCCCAACGCCATGCCCATCTAAACCCATATGGAGTCCACCAGGGTATCCCATTGCCACAGCCTTCCCATGTTGCGTTTTGCTTCACGGTGGGCCCATCTTAAATCCATATAGGGCCCATCTAAGGTTATGCCCAGTCCTTCCCATGTTCAACATGTCGCGCGAATCTTCACCCATCCAAACCTATATGGGCCCATATTTAGGCCCATGATCATTCCCATGTCCTCCCCATGCCCATGCTGCGCCCACGTCGCCCATTTAAAGCCCATATGGTACCCACTTATGTGTGCTATGTGGGCTTGCACGTCAAAATCGAGGTCAAACGACGGGGTACAGCAAAACGTCCCGAATTTATTGTCGCATCCTTTTTCAAAATTACCTCAAGCGATAGCCAGGGGCAATATCTAACGTTCATGACCCTATCCTCAATTTTGACTTTTGACCTTGGAGATTAAAATCGAGGTCAAACGTCAAAAAACGACCGGGTACAGCAAAACGTCCCGAAATAATTGTCGGATCCTTTCCAAAATGGTCTCGAATGAAAACCAGGGTTAATATCTAACGTCCATGACAGAAACATTTTTTTTTTACCTTGGTGGTCAAAATCGAGGTCAAACGTCAAAAAACGACCAAGTACAGCATAACGTCCCGAATTTATTGTCGAATCCTTTCCTTAAATGGATCTGAAACGATAGCCAGGGATCAATATCTAAAGGTCCATGACCCTAAACTTAACCTTCAATTTTGAACTTTTGACCTTGGAGGTCAAAACCGAGGTCAAACGACAAAAAAACGACCGGGGTACAGCATAACGTCCCGAAATTAGTACTCGGATCCTTTTCAAAATGGTCTTAAATGAAAGCCAGGTCAATATCTAACGTCCGTGACCCTAAACTTAAATTTTTGACCTTTGACCTTGGAGGCCAAAATCGATGTCAAACGATGGGTACAGCAAAACACCTCAAAAATTATTGTCGGATCCTTTCATAATAACGTCTCAAATGATAGCCAGGGTCAATATCTAACGTCTGTGATCAAAATCTCAATTTTTAACTTTGACCTTGCAGGTCAAAATCGAGGTCAAACGACGGGGTACAGCAAAACGTCCCGAAATAACTGTCGGATCCTTTTCAAAACTGTTGTCTCAAATGAAAAGCCAGGGTCAATATCTAACGTCCGTGACATTAACTTTAATTTTGGACTTTTGGACCTTACAGGTCAAAATCGAGGCTCAATACGTCAAAAAACGACCAGGTACTGCATAATGTCCCAGAACTTATTGTCGAATCCTTTCGAAAGATTGAGCCTTGAAACAATAGCCAAGGTCAATATCTAACGTCCGTGAACATGACCCTAACCTGTAATTTTGACCTTTTGACCTTGGAGGTCAAAATTTGAGGTCAAATGATAAAAAACGACCGGGTACAGCATAACGTCCCGAATTTATTGTCGAATCCTTTCCAAAATGGCCTCAAACGATAGCCAAGGGTCAATATTAACTAACGTCCGTGACCCTAACCTCAATTTTGACTTTTGATCTTGGAGGTCAAAATCGAGGTCAAACGACAAAAAAACGACCGGATACAGCATAACGTCCCAAAAATTAATTGTCGGATCCTCTTTCAAAATGGTCTTAAATGAAAGCCAAGGGTCAATATCTAACGTACAAGTGATCCTAACCTTAAATTTTGATCTTTGACCTTGGAGGTCAAAATCGATGTCAAACGACTGGTACAGCAAACACATCATCGAAAAATTATTGTCGGATCCTTTCATAAAACGTCTCAAATGATAGCCAGGGTCAATATCTAACGTCCGTGATCAAAACCTCAATTTTGAACTTTGAACCTTGCAGGTCAAAATTCGAGGTCAAACGACGGGGTACAGCAAAACGTCCCGAAATAATTGTCGGATCCTTTTTCAAATGTTCTCAAATGAAAACTAGAGTTAATATCTTACGTCCCAGGCGCGGATCCAGGATTTCGGTCAGGGGGGGGGGCGCCCAATACAAAAAGTTGCGCGCCATAGAAAAGACCCGGTTCAGGGGGGGGCGCGCCCAAGCGCCCCACTGGATCCGCGGCCCTGCCGTCCTTGACACTAAACTAATTTTTTTAACTTTTACCTTGGAGGTCAAAATCGAGGTCAAACGTCAAAAAACGACCGGGTGCAGCATAACGTCCCAAATTTATTATTGAATCTTTTCCAATTGGCCTCAGACGATAGCCAAGCTCAATATCAAACGTCCGTGACCCTTACCTCAATTTTGATTGTTGACCTTGGAGGTCAAAACCGAGGTCAAACGACAAAAATCGACCGGGTACAGCATAACGTCCCGAATTTATCGTCGAATCCTTTGCAAAATGGTGTCAAATGATAGCCAGTGTCAATATTTAACGTCCGTGGCCCTAACTTTAATTTTGATTTTTGACCTTGCATCTCGAAATCGAGGTTAAACGACAAAAAACGACCGGGTACAGCATAACGTCCCGAAATTATCGTCGGATCCTTTTCAAAATGGTCTTTAATTAAAGTTAGGGTCAATCTGTAACGTCCGTGATTCTAAATTAAATTTTGATCTTTGACCTTGGAGGTCAAAATCGATGTCAAACGATGGGTACAGCAAAACACCCTATCAATACCGATACACCCTGCTTGTGCTAGCATGCGTTGTGTTCATCTGACGTCACCACCAATCTGATGCTTGTATTTGCTGGACCCTCTTTTGTTATGCTGATTGCAGATGGGCCGCCTTATCGGAGCCGAAAAGACTCTTTGTGACGTCACCGGATGCTGGCGCGCGGCCGGCTGCCGGCGCTGACGACGTCCTTTTCTTTATAATAATGGCCTCTGCCCACCTGCACGGCTGCCGTGAGTTCCACCGCTTCGGTGCATAAGACTTCTGTGAGGCTAGAGCTGTAGAGAGCGGGAGTCTTAAGGCCACAGCTACGGTGGCCTTCTACCCCGAACCTATTGAGTATTGAGTATTGAGTATATCCCCATGGCAGAGGCGTAGCCATGAAGGGGGTTCCTAGGTACCAGACTTGTATACGATTCAACTCTGATTGAGTCGCGACTCATGAATCAAGCAGTTTCTGCGACTCAAACTGATTGAGNNCGTTTATCCGCGGTGTGCAGTCGTTGCGACATTCCCATGTTCCGCTTTCGTGTCGTGTAGTCCTGGGGTGGGGTGTAGGGGTAGGGTGGTGATTTTTGCAGGCGTGCTTTTCTTGTGGATAGGCTTATCTTGGCGGGAAGGTTGGCGGTGAGGAATTAATCCTCGTGATATGTCCTTTTTGATTCGTGATCATTGTGTCTAATTGGGTTGATGGATGATTACCGGAGCCTGAACGCGATCTCTCTCTCCAGCTCTCGGGTGTGGAGCACGGCAATCTGCGAGAGCTGGCCCTGGCGCGCATGCGCGACCTGGGCACCACGTGCCGGGACGTGCGGACCCGCGAGGTCGGCATACAGGAGATCCACCATAAGGTCCGACCGTACCAGGTCAGTGGCAGCCGGCAGGACGTCAGGTCAGGAGGTCAGACCTTTGAGGGTTAGTGTCAGGTCAGGTAACGTTCGGTCCTGCCGTGTCCGGTTAATGTCAGGTCCGGTGTGTGAATGGTGACTCGGGTAGCAGCTCTAATGACGTTTCTTGAGTGCCTGACCTGCGTCAGTTTGGCCGGCCGTTGTTCCTCTCCGACACTTGCTTTGCGGTGAAGTGAGTCTCTGGTGATGGTTTTCCCTCACCTCCACCTACCTGCGTCCTTCCTTCATTCACTTGTTTTGAGGCTTACCACCTTGTCACTGACGAGGATGTAGATAGAGGACACGTCTGACGTCACTGGCCAGTGCTCTCTGTTCTGTGTGCCTGCCCCCCATAATTATTTTTTTTAACAACTGAACTGCTCTTCTGTCCCGTTCCCGGTGTGTCAGGTGGATGCTGATCACCCCACCGACTGTCATGACCAAACTGACTTTTATTAGTATATTGTCTTGTGTCCCTTCCTCTCGCCTGTCACTGGGACTCGTTCTACCTCGTCTGGGTTTTTCGTCTTCACTGATGTCCCCTCCCTCTCCTGTATAGTGTGGTATCAGGTTCGCCGCTGATATTGCCCCTGTCCTGTGTCAGGTGATCTGATTGCCGGGCTCCCTGTATCAGGTCGCCACTGATTGACCCCTGTCCTGTGTCAGGTGGAGCTGATTGACCCCCTGTCCTGTGTCAGGTGGAGCTGATCAGACGCGACTACGCTGCGAACGGCGGCTGGGAGACGTTCCTCTCGTACGAGGACTCCGACCAGGACATCCTGGTCGGCCTGCTGCGGCTCAGGAAGTGCTCATCAGAGACGTTCAGGTGAGGCCGGCTGGCTGGGTAGGTGGAGATGACGGCGCCGCACGCTAGGTGTCGCTACTGGTTCACAAAGCCGGTAGCTGGGTCGGGGAGATGACTAGGGCTGTGTTCTGACCCGCCAATTTCCGCGGGGATTCCGGGGAATCGGTAGAAAATTGCTTTCTACCGATTCCGGTAGCAAGTAGTTTAACAGGAATATCAATGTATGAGTACACTGCCGAACTGCAGTAGAGTAAAATGCCCACCGGGGATTCCAGGGATTCCCGCCGGGAATGTGACGGTCAGAACACAGCAGTTTCCCGGGAACATTGACTCTGAAGATAACATTCACGCCCTGAGTTGCGGCATTTCTGTGACGATTATAATGCAATTGACGTGACAAAATCAATATAAGATGAGTTTATTCGATTGAATTCAGGTATGCAATACAGGTTATTTCGCTGCCGTGATATCCTATAACCCCGCGGTGTCCTTCCTTATGACCCTGTCCGTAGGCCGGAGATGAAGACGGCCACGTCGGTGGTACGCGAGCTGCACGTGTACGGCTCGGTGGTGCCCGTGTCGGGTCGCGACCCGGCCAAGTTCCAGCACCAGGGCTTCGGCACGCTGCTGATGGAGGAGGCGGAGCGGATAGCGCGTGACGAACACGGCGCAAACAAGCTGTGCGTCATCTCTGGTCAGTTGGCGGCGCACCCGGGGGGGTGGGATCAAGGGGGAATGTTTACTCGTAGGAGGTGCTGTGCCGGAAGTCAGGTGGACTTGGTGATGAGGAGAGTCGGGTGACATTCGCTAGCGAAGTAGATATTTGTTTGATATGTGTTGGGAAGGGAGGTTGAGTTTATACAAAATATGATTAGATCAACTATTATTATTTAGTACTATTATCTGTAAAACATTCAGCGCAGGTCATCTTAAATTCAGAGCACGTAATATCTAGATCATATTTAGAATGTGGCAGTCTGCATTATCAAGGGAAATTATTGGGTCATTCCAATTAGTAGTATTACTAACAAATTTGGTGACCCCTTTCATCGGTGACGTTTTTTCAATTGGAGAACCTGAAGCAGTGACCAGCCCAGATGTCCAAACATTTAAACCGTTATTATATAATTGACAAATTTACATTATTTTATGAGTGTCTGTTTTCTCTGACATTAAATATATTTTTGTTGACTTTGTGAATGCCATCTCAATCTGCCACTATTATCCCTGTCAATAATTGGCCTTTTCTCCATCCGTCAGGTGTGGGCACCAGGAACTACTACCGCAAACTGGGCTACGAACTGGACGGCCCCTACATGTTCAAACTGCTCCGGTGACCAGGCCCGGGCGGCTGGTCGGTGACCACTGACCAGTAATCATCGGTGATCGGTGATCGGTGATGGCCACAGGTCAGATGACGTCACGATATCGCAACGCTGCAGACGCACCACCATCGTTACGACACGCCGCAGCATCGTAACGACACGCTGCAATATCGTAATTCGTAACAACACGCCACAACATCGTAACGACACTGAAATACAGACGTGACGCTGGCTGCGAGGGAGAAATGTAGCGGTCACGGCGGCTATATAGTCTCACGACGAGCGTTTATTGGCGTATTTAATGTCCGTCCGTGCGAGCACAGTGGTGATGGGAAATCGTAACGAGAAACGGTCCGGTATGACACCGACCGTGATGACATGACACGTGTCACGTCCTGCGTCGGTGTCATGACACCGACTGACAGCGAACATCCTGTTTTGCGTTGCTACGATATGCTGGTGGTGCCACGCTACCACAAGCGTTGGTCAGCTTCCACCGATCGAGAGTACCTCAACCCGCTGCCTATACGGCCCGTGGTAGGTAAGTATGCACTATGCAGCTTCTGATGAGGTTTTATTTGTGAAGTGATTGGTGAGACCTGAACGTCGCGTAAGAGCTGCTGGTCAGTTATTGTTGTCGAGTTATGGACGATGACATTCTGTGTTGGTCTTGACCAATGGTATCCTACACATTGGTTACACGCTGAGTTGGGTTGGGTCACTGTTGTTGCTGTGAGTAAGATACAATACATTTGCATAATAAATGTGTTATTCTGAAGTCTGAACTATTTGCAGTCAAGTTAAGCCTGTGGAGTTGCCCATTCTTTTGCTGACGAAGTATCTAGGAGAGAGGAGTTTGAGGTTCGTTGTGCTTGTATAGTTATTCTAGTTGATCGTATTTCCCCCGTTTTTCTTCTTTCTTTCTTCGAGACCAGGTTCAGACCAAAGAGGTAAGAGGGATGTGAGTGCATGTGAGGCCATAAGCCTAAATGGCCTCACCTCACACAGGCTCACATCGTTCACGTCCAGAACGCCAGGATTCTGGACTTGAGTGAGAACCTTGAGTCTGAGTTACGATTTAAACGATAAATGGGTTGTTTTAAGAGGATCTTGAATCTTCAAAAACATAATATTGCCCGAGATGGTAAACCAAGAACAGCATTGCTCTGATTGCATTATAGAGCATTTGGTGGACTTCAAGGACCCTCGGCTTGTTTGAGAAGGTGTTAAGCCTGTCTAAACGCTTGGTCAGTCTGAAATATCTCTTGACCGGTCTGAGAGTACCCCTGCGGGCCCTGGCCCCTGACATACCTGCGATGGAGAACGATCTGAGAACGATCGAGCCTGAGAACGATCTCGGCTCGGGCGGCCTGGGACGACACTTGTCGACCCTGAGAGGGCCTTCGCCTGGTCACAGCCATTGGAGGACGTGGGATTGCCCGCGGGCAGCTTCAATGGTCTAAAAGGGATCTTTTATTTTCTAAATGGCCCTCGTCTACCCTGCGCCGGTCTGGGAGGACCTTCACCCTCAGCCGGCTTGAGAGGGGTGTTGGTCGCGCTCTTGGCGTACCGGGAAGGGTCCAGTGAGGGCAGGCCTGATGGTGAGGGACTCCTCTCCGCACGGCAGGGGCCTCCTTCCCGCACCTTGGGCTTGCTTTCCGCTTACAGGGCTTCCTCTCCGCATGGGGAGACTCCTCTCTGTATTATTTTTTGTTTCTCTCTGCACGAGATATAGGGATGGATCGAGGGGCCATTTGGGTGTTGCTTCCCAAAACGACTGAAGCCGGGGAAAATTAGCATATCCTTATTTAGCAGATCTGAGCAAGTTATCCTCAATGATTGTTTTAAATAAGTTCACTACGTGGAGGAAACGAAGCCGATCAGTTCTTGCAAATTTGCCGGACTTTTTGGATTTATTCCAGTCTCCAAACCAGTTTTGTGTGCTTTCTTAGACGTGTTTTTGAGGGTCTTGTGTCTCACACGCCCTGCCCTGGATCCGCCTCTGATGACGAGCCGAGTCAATTCGATTATCATCAACCCTCCTCACGCAGCCCTCACGAGATGACCGGCTGTGAACTGTAGCCGTCCCCGTCTCAAGGCCACCCGCATCCCGCAGCGTTGCGTCACTCCGTTATTTTCACTCGGAAGAACTGACGTTCCATTTCGCCCGTCGCGGCACCCCATCGTGAGATCGCGTCCAGATGGCTGCCGGTCTCCCCACCGCTGCAGTTCACCTAGACAGTTCACGTATGCTACACAGTTCACAGACGCGTGTCAGGCCGTCAGTCGGGCCGCACCGGCCCGACAACCGTTTTTTGGCCTCCCGGTGGGCCGCGCCGCGTGCCCGGTTACAGAGCCTCCGTGGCCCTGAGCGGGCCGGCCGGCCGGGTGGGCGACTGACGAAGCGCGCCGCCTGCCCTCTCGCGGCCGCTGCAGGAGGCTGTATGCCGCGTGGCAGCAGGCTGCGGACCGCAGCGCAGCGCCGTGCGGAGGAGAACGTCACGCGGGAGCGGCTGAGCTGCGACGGACACCCACCGAGCCGCCGAGCCGACCGACTGCGAGTGTGTGGAGTGTGTCCAGTGTGCAGCTGACTCGGTGCGAGGTCACGTGCCGTGTGCCGCGTCCAGAGGAGAAGCCTGAACTGACCGACTGCTGCCGGTGGTGTTAAGGTGAGGCGCTACGTCGGGTTGGTGTGACCCTTTGTCCGCTGCGACATACAGCCTTGGCTGCGACTTTGCAGTGCCGACTGCGGAGCGCTGCTGAAGTATGACAGCTCGCGTCCGGCCGCGTGGATCGCTAGGTACGCTTGTTAGCAATACAGTATGTTAATGTAGCAATGCGATCGTGAGTGTAGTATTTGTTTATTTAGTACGGAGTGACCTACTTACATTATGGAGTCCCGTTATTTTCACTTTACTTTCTCTGTTTACGAACAGGGACGCAAAAACGGGCGTCTCTGTTCGGGCGACTATAGGTACTGAGCAGTGCAGATTGCTGCTACCAATTCGTAGATGATATCCACTTTAACAGCAAAACGATTATTTCGATAGTTTGGAGAACTCAGAATAGATCACCATCGATGAAGTTTTATATTCGTGGAGAGCGGTTGGCTCTCATTACCATTCAGAGCTGCAATCTTGTTCAAACGTCGGGTCCAGTTCTGACTACCAGCCCGGCAAACACGGCTATCTTGCTGGAGCGCGTTAATTAATGTCGCCTGTGTACAAACCTATGTAATGCACGGACCCATTTGTGTATTTTAGTGATAAGGCTTCATATATACGATTTTTTGTATACATTGTATATGAGTGTTTTTGTAAGGATCGAAGTTTACTCTGCGCCTGGACTCTCAATCTCGTCAAAGCGCTCAGCTTGCAGGTTTCAGGCGTCTGCGTAGCAATTCCTATTTATTTGGTGGTGCCATTTTTTCACCGGGATGGCGACAAGGCTCATCGCGAGAGATGCCGATACCGAACATTACATGCATGCTGCCGATGCCGATACTGACGCTATAGATGCCGACACCGACACCGACACCGACACCGACACAACCTCGCCCCAGCGGCAGGGGCGGCGGAAGAGAGGGGGCAGGAAGGGGGAGCTGCCCACCTCCCATTTAAGTGGAGAGGGACATGATTTCCTCCCATAAATTAGTAAGCGGGCCCTCCAAGACGTTAGTATTTTTTACAGAAAAGTAGACCGAGGGCCCTGAGATACCCCCAGCCAGCCTGAGAAAGGCCGCTAAGGCCGATAGGAGGCCCTCAGCCCTCAGGATATTGGATAAGGGGCCGTTGTGTTGCCGGTCGTGGCTGCCCCGTTATACGTTTCACAGCTGTAGCCGTCTGTAATCCTCCCAGACATGTGGATGCGCCAGCTGATCCCACGGACCTCTGTCATTGTCAGTCAAACGGAGGATATGGGAGTTTTGGTAGTTAGTTGGCGACGCCGTTTGTTGAGCGTTCGGCATTGCGCGATCTAAATACATGCATTTAGCTTGCTCACTGATGGGGGTCCACGCCAACTTCGAACCAACGGAGAGACGGATGCCATCTCCCACATAAGACCTCCAAAATAACGCAACGTAGCCGCAAACGGCGAACGCGTTAGATAGCTCGTAATAAGCTCCATTTAAAGTCTTTCACGGTGACTTTGTATGCCAGGTCAATACGGAAGTCACCAAGACGTCACCAAGGTCAAATTTCGTCTCTTGGCCCTTGGGTGGCACAGGCGACCGTTCTGAGTTATGACTCATGCTTTCCCTGCATTTTCAGGTGGTCAGTAGAGAGTGCCCACTGACTGCGGTGCTTCTCGGCTCGGCTGCTTTTTCCTTCCTTCCTCTCCTTTCTCCCGCCTGTTCTTCTTTTATTTTTTCTGTCCTTGCTTTTCCTCTTCTTTCTTTATTTTCGCCGGCCCTTTCCTTTTGGGGGGGGGGGGGGGGGGGGGGGGGGGGGGGGGGGGGGGGGGGGGGGGGGGGGGGGGGGGGTTCTCTTTTCTTTCTTTCCTTCGTTCCCTCGGAGTCCGCCGAGCCAGGCGCGCGCCCTCTTCACTCTCCACGACCACTCCAAGAAGCCGGAGACGGTGCCGCTCACCCGCGACACGTTCAAAGAACTGCGCCGGGGGGACTACGCCGATGCCACGCCGGACGACCTCAGCAAGCTGAAGGAGCTGGTGAAGGGCCGGATTGAGACCGACGAGGACGACCTGCTGAAGCGCAACTGCGACTGGATGAGGACGCTCAGAGGTGAGCTGGCTGTCTGTTGTGTTGTGCAGTCTGTGGTCACTGGCACCTGGGTGGTGCCGATACGATGGTTTTGTTGTTCAGTAGTGTAGTGGCTGAACGCGTTTTGATATTATGTTCATCATGTGAATGTATTTCTTCATGCGGGATCTGGCTGACGCCATGCTCTCTTAGAATCATAATTGCATGATGCCTTGCAGATATTCGACGAGATTTCCTGACTGCTGAATGGTCGGTCATTGGTCAATAATTCGATATCGCAGTTCGTAGTCTTGGGGGTGGGGGTGGGCGGGGGTTTATTATACTGTCATGCTTTACTTAACCGTAACTGTTGCAACCGTATGCTTTCTTCGCGACGTCTCACTCTCCTTGTCCCTCTCCTCATCGTGTGTAGTGACGTCACACCACTCTGTCGGCAGGCTCCTCGCCGTGCGTGGTGTTCCCGAAAACGACGGAGGAGGTGTCGGCCGTGCTGCAGTACTGCTCCGCCCGGCGACTGGCCGTGGTGCCGCAGGGAGCCAACACCTCGCTGGTCGGCGGCAGTGTGCCCGTCTTCGACGAGATCATCATCAGCACCAAGGAGCTGGATGACGTCATCGACATCGACGCCGACGGCGGTGCGTTGGGATGGAGGGGATGGCGAGGAGGAAGGGTGGAGGGGAGGGTGCTTTTGTTATGGCGGGAGTGCGGAGGCCGGGGTATTGAAGTAAAGGTGGTCTATTAGATCGCAAGGCTGATCATGTTCCACGAGAGGCAAGGTACATTTTTAGACAGAATTGCTTATTTATTGGTTGGAATTTGCTTATATTTGTTGGCATATATACTAGGTTTGATCAACGATGTATTATGGGCATTCGAAAAAGTTACAATTTCTTTGCAATGGCCCCACCAAACAATGGAATGTTTGTGTTTTAAGCTCGCTGATCTTTCTCGCTCTTTAGCATCTAAATAGCGTAATCAAAGTTCGCTGCAGTATATTACCTTATTAACATCAGCACTTACATCAACAACCTGCGGTTCTGTCGGCAGGCACCATGTCCTGCGAGGCGGGCTGCTCGCTGAAGAAGCTGGAGAAGAAGGTGCGGAAGAAGCGCCTGTTCCTCCCCGTGGACCTGTACATCCGAGAGGCGCAGATTGGCGGCGTGGTGGCGGCCGACATGGCCGGGCCGCGCACCGCCCGCTACGGCAACCTGCACGGCAACGTGCTCGGCCTGGAGGTGGTGAGTGGTGGCGGAGGGCGGAGAGGGCGGAGAGGGCGGAGAGGGCGGAGAGGGCGGAGAGGGCGGAGAGGGCGGAGAGGGCGACGGAGGGCGGACGGGAGGGCGGACGGAGGGCGGACGGCAGGGGCGGAGGAGGGCGGAGAAGGGCGGAGAGGGCGGAGAGGCGGAGAGGGCGGAGAGGCGGAGAGGGCGGAGAGTGGCGGATAGGCGGAGAGGGCCGGGAGGGCGGAGAAGGGGCGGGTAGGGCGGAGGGGAGGGGTGGTGGTGAGGGTGGGGGGTAGGGCCGGTGGGAGAGGGCGGAGAGGGCGGAGAGGGCGGAGAGGGCGGAGAGGGCAGAGGTCGGAGGGTCGGGGTCTGTTGGACGGTGTCCAGAAGGGAAGGTGGGGAGGGGGCGCTGCAGCGGAAGCAGGTTTACGGTCCGTCAAACGTCTTGTCAGAGGTTGGTGGATGTCGTCTCGCTCCCTGTCGTTGTGACGTGTGTGTCAGTTCCGATCACTCGTCCGAGCCACACCGGTACAGGAAGTGGAGTTACGGAACGGTCAAGACCAGGGAACGGGAGGGACAAGTGCAACAGCTGATGCGGGTTTGTTAGAGTTCCTAGATCGTCCTTTTACTTAAGCCAACCAATCACAACGCGGTCTTTGTGGGCAGGATCTGGCGAGACAAAATCATAGAAGATGTGTATATCTTAAAATAGTGTTCACTTCCAAAGGCGTGCTTTGTAGAGCGCTGGGAGCATATCATTTAGTCGTGTGCCCTTCAGGACGTGCGGCCGAGCCCGATCCCCCTCCCCACTGTGGGCAGAGAGATCTGACCGAGATCTGACCTCCCCACTGTCTGACCGGGCGATGTGTCCTCGGTGTGTCCCTCAGGTCCTGCCGGACGGTACCGTCCTTAACTCCATGTCCAACATGAGGAAGGACAACACCGGCTTCGACCTGAAGCAGATGTTCGTCGGCTCTGAAGGAAGCCTCGGAATCATCACGAAGGTAGGCCGGGGTCTCACATAAGTATTACATAATCTCGCCGTCGGTGTTTTGGGTAAGGAATTTTTGGGTCTTAGAAGTCCGGCTCAAGTATCTTATTTTTTAAGATGCCCAGCAAAACACGATTGTATGTCGTGAGTCGGTGACCGAATATTTTCGTCCAAGTTCCAGTCTATAATTTATAAATTAATGGATATAATAATGAAGGCGTAGTCGGGATAATCGGACCAGTATCAGTTATGATAAGCCTCTTGTCTGACTGCACTGCACTGTGGGTCCGGTGTGTCAATGTTATGAGTTCGGTCTGTGAAATCTGATGACCCGATATGATTCTTGCACCATCACATATTTTCATAGCGGTAACCGGCACCGACAGTTAGCTCTGCGCCGTGCAATTTATGTATTGTTGATTAGCTTGTGTCTTGTGACCGATACATTGCATCTGCGGCATTTAAATTCAAACAGATTAGGGTACATTTACCATTTGGCCAGGCGATGCCATTGTTGCCTTGCGACCAGGTTCAGGCTCAATGTAGAGCTGGATAAGCTAAATTTGCAACCATGATTAGGATCTGATATTTGGGTCTGTTTCCCGTCGCGCCTTCTAACCGCCTCTAACCTCCTCTAAGTTGCTCCAACTGCAACTGCTCTGTGCTAAATAATA
This sequence comes from Semibalanus balanoides, assembly GCA_014673585.1. Lineage (NCBI taxonomy): Eukaryota > Metazoa > Arthropoda > Thecostraca > Balanomorpha > Balanidae > Semibalanus > Semibalanus balanoides. Next base: position 822 of record VOPJ01007012.1, on the reverse strand, counting down.
CGACTGGAGCTGCTGCAAGTGAGAGCAACTTGGAGGAGGTTAGAGGCCGCGACGGGAACAGGCCCAATTGCCACGATGGATACATTGACATAGTGGGAAATCAGTGCTCTCTATACAATGACCCCTGCAGCTGTAGTTGCATGTCGTGCCGACAGGTGGCGATGGCGTGTCCGCCGATGCCGAAGCACATCAACGTGGCGATGGTCTACACGGAGAGCTTTGAATCACGTGGCTGGTGAGATCATTGCGATGCTGGCCAAGGAGCCATCTGGGCGAGATTCATGTCCGCCTGCGAGTTCCATGGACAATGTGAGGTACACGGGAGCTGGGCATTGGCGGATCCAAAAAGTGTGGATTTGACAGTTTGGGGGGGGGGCAAATCCCCCAAAAATCGCCATAATTCCTGAAAACCTCATCGGATTCGCTTGCTTATTTGCATCAATAACTTGATTTAAAACACAACTTTCTCTAGTAAAAAGTTGCTTAGTTTTAACGACAAACTTCAGGAAATGTGTCAAATTTGCGCCCGAATTTGGGTGGTTGGGGGGGGGGGGGGGCTATGGCCCCTTGCCCCCCCTGGATCGCCCTTTGAAGCTGGGAACATGTGCATAGCTTCAGTAGGAGTGCACGCGGATAGCTGAGGGCAACAAGAAGCTAGAGTGAGTAGGGCATTGGACGGATAACGCGAGGTGTTGTGCTGTTGAGACGTGCGCTGAACCGTCGAACGTTGAGACCGTCGTCGGCGCTTACCCAGACCTTGGCATTTGTCACGCATTGGTTCCGTGGCGTAGCGAACAGTCATGTTCTCCATATCTAAGAGGC